>SJYA01002202.1:18166-56392 GCA_006410615.1 Neotragus moschatus | reverse complement strand
ATGGACTGATTGGATCTCCTTGCAGTCCAAGGGACTCTCAAGAGTCTTCTCCAACACTACAGTTCAAAAGCATCAATTCTTTGGTGCTCAGCCTTCCTCACAGTCCAACTCTCACATCCATACATGACCACTGGAAAAACCATAGCCTTGACTAGACATACCTTTGTTGGCAAAGTAATATCTCTGCTTTTGAATATGCTATCTAGGTTGGTCATAACTTTCTTCCAAGGAGTAAGCATCTTTTAATTTCATGGCTGCAATCACCATCTGCAGTGATTTTGGAGCCCCCCAAAAAAAGTCTGACACTGTTTCCACTGTTTCCCCATCTATTTCCCATGAAGTGATGGGACCAGATGCCATGATCTTCGTTTTCTGAATGTTGAGCTTTAAGCCAACTCTTTCACTCTCCTCTTTCACTTTCATCAAGAGGCTTTTTATTTTTAGTTCCTCTTCACTTTCTGCCATAAGGGTGGTGTCATCTGCATATCTGAGGTTATTGATATTTCTCCTGGCAATCTTGATTCCAGTTTGTGTTTCTTCCAGTCCAGCGTTTCTCATGATGTACTCTGCATATAAGTTAAATAAGCAGGGTGACAATATACGGCCTTGACGTACTCCTTTTCCTATTTGGAACCAGTCTGTTGTTCCATGTCCAGTGAGAACTGTTGCTTCATGACCTGCATATAGGTTTCTCAAGAGGCAGTCAGGAGGTCTGGTATTCCCATCTCTCTCAGAATTTTCCAGAGTTTGCTGTGGTCCACACAGTCAAAGGCTTTGCCATAGTCAATAAAGCAGAAATAGATGTTTTTCTTAGCAACATTGAGGAGTTATTTTCACATTTTGGGTGGTAATCTTTGGTCATTTTATATGTATTAAAGTATCTTCCACTTTGGACTTATCTTTGAACTCTTGACAAACAGAAGTTCTTAACTTTAAAATGATCTAATTTATCTGTATATGATTTGTCTTAATTAAGAAATCTTTCCTTACTCCACAGTGATAACAAAATTCTCATAAAATTTCTTTACAGCCTTACAGTTTTTCCTTTCACAAGTCTTATAACTGATTTGTGGGATGAGGACAAATACAATTTCTGTACCCTCCAGATAAGAATATGTGATCGAACCCAGGTCTCCTGCATTGCAGGCAGATGCTTTACCGTCTGAGCCACCAGGGAAGCCCATGTGATCATTACAACACCATTACTGAACACTCCATCCTCTCCCTCACTGATCTGTACCAGCAAGTCTGTCATCAGTCAAAATGTGTGTATAATTATTCATTCCTGGTTCTTTATTTTTGTTTATCCTCATTTCTATATCACACTACTTTATTTACTATAGTTTTGACAGCTTTAAATTGTCTTTTTCCCAAATGGTCTTTTCCAAAGAAAGTGCTCACATATTCTTGGCCCTTTGATTTTCTATGTACATTCTGTTGCACTCTCAATTTTGTAATTTTACTCATAAAGGTCAAATATATTTTTTATTAGAGTATGACCGTTTTACAATGTTGTGTTAGTTTCTGCTGTGTAACAAAGTAAATGAGCTACATCCTGCTAATGCAAGAGACTTAGGAAATGCCGGTGAGATCCCTGGGAAGATTCCCCTGGAGGAGGGCATGGCAACCCACTCTGGTATTCATGCCTAGAGAATACCATGGACAGAGGAGCCTTGTAGGCTATAGTCTTTGGGGTCACACAGAATCAGACACAACTGAAGCGACTTAGCACACACTCACACACACCTCCCTCTTGAGTCTCCTTCCCACCCTGCAATCCTACCCTTCTAGGTGGTCACAGAGCCCCAAGCTGAGTTCTCTGTGCTATACAGCAGCTTCCCACTAGCCATCTGCTTATACATGTAGTGTATACATGTCAATACTACTCTCTCAATTTGTCCCTTCCTCCAATGTCCACATGTCCATTCTCTACGTCTTTGTCTCTATTCTTGCCCTGCAGACAGGTACATCTGTACCATTTTTGTAGATTCCAAATATATGTGTTAATATATATTTGTTTTTCTTCTTCTGACTTTACCTCATATGAAAGACTCTAGGTCCATCCACATCAACAAATGACCCATTTCACTTCTTTTTATGACTGATATCCCACTGTATATATGTACCAAATCTTCTTTATCCATTCATCTGTTGATGGACATTTAGATTGCTTTTATGTCCTAGCTATTGTAAATAATGCTGCAATGAACACTGAGGTACACGTGTCTTTTTGAATTATGGTTTCCTCAGGGTAAATGTCCACTAGTGGGATTGTTGGGTCATATGGTAGTTCTATTTCTAGTTCTTTAAGGAACCTCCATACTGTTCTCCATAGTGGCTATATCAATTTACATTCCCAGCAACAGAGCAAGAGGGTTCCTTTTTCTCCACATCCTCTCCAGCATTTATTGTTTGTAGATTTTTTGATGATGGCCATTCTGACTGGCGTGAGGTGATACCTCATTGTAGGTTTGATCTGCATGTCTCTAATACTTAGTGATGTTGAGTATCTTCTCATGCAAACACATCATTTTTAAAAGAACTTTTTAGGTACCTTATTTTTCATTATTATTATGAATGATAGTTATGGTTTAGTTATATTTTCAATCCATTGCTGGACCATAAGAAAGCAATACACTTATAAATACTGATTTTAATCTAGCAGCCTTGCTAATAAATTCACTTATTTATTATAAAATTTTGTAAATTATTTTGTACTTTATTTGTAGACAATCTAAGAATAATTGCAGTTTCTGATCTTTCAAACCTTAAAGCTTTCTTTCTTGGTCTTTTTTCTTTTCCTTCCTTAGGATCTTTACTAGAATGTTGAATAGAAATGGCAACAAAGCAGGCATTCCTTTTACTCCTCTGAATTTAAAAGGAATGCTTCTAACACTTGATCATTCAAAATATGTTACTGCTCCTGCTGCTGCTGCTAAGTCGCTTCAGTCGTGTCCAACTCTGTGCAGCCCCATAGGCGGCAGCCCACTAGATTCCTCTGCCCCTGGGATTCTCCAGGCAAGAACACTGGAGTGGGTTGCCATTTCCTTCTCCAATGCATGAAAATGAAAAGTGAAAGTGAAGTAGCTCAGTCGAACCTGACTCTTAGTGACCCCAGGGACTGCAGCCTACCAGGCTTCTCCATCCACGGGATTATCCAGGCAAGAGTTCTGGAGTAGAGTGCCATTAGTTTTTGGTAAATGCCCTTAATCAAGTGGTTTACTAAGAGTTTTTATCATTAACAGATATTAAATTTTATCAAATCTTTCTCTTTCATCTTTTAATTGGTATTGATAGATTTTCTAACATTGAAACTTGCATTTCTGAAATAAACTACATAATTTGATCTTGATGTATCATCCATTAATATACACTGCTTTAATTGGTAGGTTAATATTTTATTTAGGATTTTTTTGCTTGGCAACCCACTCCAGTGTTCTTGCCTGGAGAATCCCAGGGATGGCGGGAGCCTGGTGGGCTTCCGTCTATGGGGTCGCACAGAGTCAGACACGACTGAAGCGACCTAGCAGCAGCAGCAGCAGTGGTCATGCGTGAAACTTATTTGTAAGATTATACAAACTGCCCTCAAAAACTGAGTTAGAGACTACTTTCTCTTTTTCTATTCTGTAGAAGAAGCTGTATACGATTGGATTCACTCTTCTAGAAACTCAAAAACTGTCAATTTCTCTGGACTCCGATGTGTGTGGTCTGTGGTGGTAGGAGAAAGAGGAATGGGAGTGGTGGAGATTCACTACTACTAATTCAACAATTTAAGCGGTAAAAAGAAAGCTCATCTTTCTATTATTTATTGACACTATTTTAAATATTTACATTTTTCTTAAAATTTTTATATTTTGTGTAAGTTTTCAACTTATTGCCACAAAATAGTTAATTTACTCTTATCTTTTTAATTGCAGATCTGTATTTAGCTCCCTTTTCTGATCTAGTATTAGCTACAAAGCCACTGTACGACGCTACTACATGGTGCCTCATTCACCCTACTCTCCCTAGATCTGGGTTTCAGGAGGCAGCACATAAAGAGAACACGTCATGAATGGTGCTTCCTGGGGCTGTGCAGTGTCACAACCCTGTCTATTTGTGACTTCCCTTTCTTTCTCCTGGTTGATCTTATCAAATGATTGTCAATTTTATTGACAACTGGTGCTTTTGCTGGCTTTTCTTTGATTCTCTTTGATATCTATTATGCTAATTTCTGATAATCTTTATCTTCTTCCTTCTGCCTTCTTAGGATTTATTCTGTTCTACATTCTTACCCCTAACTACTTAAAAGTAGATTGCTGACTCATTAATTTTTTAGCCCTTTTTGTCTTTTAATACCCACTTTTATGACTGTAAGTTTCTCCCGAAACACACAATTTTTATATGTGTGACATAGTTACTAATGCAGTAGTTTAAGCTCCCCTCCATTCTTCTTTTCTTCCATTACTATAGTCAGTTCTAAGATTTTTTTCCTAATTTCTTTTAGAGGTCCTCCTTTCACCAACTAGTTATTTAGAAAAGTATTTGTTTTTTCAGATATTATGTTTCATTTCCAAATGGTTTCCAGTTAAACTCTTATAACTAAGTTCTAATGTAATTAAAGAGTATGTAATGTATATTGACAATTTTTTTAAACAAGGTTTATGGTCTTAAATGGCATAGCATTACAACTGTTCCATATACCCTGAAATAGAAGGTATAACTTTTACTTTTTAAATTTTTTATCTGTTGTTATCCTTTTGCGTTTTAGGATGCTTCCACACCGTGCATTTTTTTAAATTCAATTTGACATTTAAAAAGAAAATGTTTAGTCCATTTGCATTTACTGTGATTACAGACATTTGGGGGATTTATTTCTACCACCTTATTTTGTTGTCTATGGATCCTTTTTCTTGTTGTTTCTCTATATTTTATCTCTATTTCTTTTTCACTTTTTTTTTCAGGAAAATTTCTTCAACTTTACCTTTCAACTGTTCTCTTAAGCTTCACTTCTTAATTATTGTATAATTAAATTCTCAAAACTATTTTTATGCAAATAATCCATTTTTTTATTCCCTAAATGTGAACTGTTTCTTCTGTTACTGTCCAATCATTTAACGATAATTTTGTGGTGGTAGTTGTTGAAGTTTTCTTCTCCTTGTATTATGTATTTCCTCCAGGCTTGATTTGTTTTGGTTTCTATCATGCTATAAACAATCCTCAAATGATCACAGTTTGCTGGTTGTACATGAGTCACCACTAAAATAACAATGAAACAACTCTTCATGCACTGGTGTTTTTCAACTGGTAGACTTGACTTTGGGGCAATCTGGGAATTTTGTTAAGTATTTCCTACTGACATTATCTATACATCTTTCCTTTTGGCTGGTCAATTTCCCAGAGAGTAATCTCTAGCTTTTAGCTGTGAGCTTTCTCAAAGTCAAACAAAAGAAGAAAACTAAAGATCTCTTTGATTTGAATACATTAATCTACTCTGAGCTGTTCTCAGATTTCTTCTGAGAATAAAGAAAGAAACAATCTTTTGTCTGTGAGAGGGGACGAAGGAGACACATATTCTGATTGCTTCTTATACAAACTTTCAACTTACTGATTGCAGTCTCAGCTGCTCTGCACTTTCAGAGGTACATAATATCCTTAATTCCTGAATTTGTGGGACTGGAGGGAATAGTGATGGAAGGGAGGAGATGGGGGAGGATGAATCAGCCTGTTTCTGGGCTACACCAACTGACACCTTAGGTTTATAATTTCCACTCTGCTAAATTAATGATAACTTTTCCATGTAGTTTCAAGCTTTCAAAATTTCACTGGTACTCCCACTTGCTTGTGTCTCATCTCGAATTCTCTTATTCCTCACTATCATTTTAACAGGATTTTAGGAAGGAGAGCCATAAAAGCAAGGGTTCCAACCCACCGTGTTTAAATACAACTCAGAAATATTTTCAAGATTTCTTCTCCATTATTTTTTTCTGAGTGTGTGCTGATATACTCTGAGAAATGTGAAAAAACAGAAAAACACATGAATCCCCAACCTTTTCTCCATCCGCTCTCTGCTGCCCTCTTCTGCTCTGAGCTGTCGTTTTCTATCCACAGCCCATATCTAGAACCAAACCACCTACTCCCTTCCTGGGATTTCTCAGTTGTTGATTAGTTTCTCATACCCATCAACCTCTTTTACACTTTTTGGCATATCCAAAGTTGGTCTGGGAGAAGGAGTCAGTGTTAATTTGCCTATCTTGTCAGAAAGGACTTCCTAAGAAACCAAGGTTTTCTATATGCCACAATCTTCATTCAATTCTCATGTGATATGTTATATTTTCCATTGTCAGAATGGCTTATCACTAGCCAGGTATGTTTGAGATTTTAATTTAATTATATCTTATTTTACCTTGGTTTTGAGTTTCCTTTATCCTTGGTCCTGTCTTTATTTACTGGTGTCAAATCATTGGGTCTGAATGTCTCCATATATTTTTCTGAACAAAACTATGAAGTGATGAGCTGAAAAAATATATTCACATTCTTTTTAAAATATAAAAAATTATTTCACAGCTATTACTACTGATTCTCTAAACTATATTNTACTGCTCCTGCTGCTGCTGCTAAGTCGCTTCAGTCGTGTCCAACTCTGTGCAGCCCCATAGGCGGCAGCCCACTAGATTCCTCTGCCCCTGGGATTCTCCAGGCAAGAACACTGGAGTGGGTTGCCATTTCCTTCTCCAATGCATGAAAATGAAAAGTGAAAGTGAAGTAGCTCAGTCGAACCTGACTCTTAGTGACCCCAGGGACTGCAGCCTACCAGGCTTCTCCATCCACGGGATTATCCAGGCAAGAGTTCTGGAGTAGAGTGCCATTAGTTTTTGGTAAATGCCCTTAATCAAGTGGTTTACTAAGAGTTTTTATCATTAACAGATATTAAATTTTATCAAATCTTTCTCTTTCATCTTTTAATTGGTATTGATAGATTTTCTAACATTGAAACTTGCATTTCTGAAATAAACTACATAATTTGATCTTGATGTATCATCCATTAATATACACTGCTTTAATTGGTAGGTTAATATTTTATTTAGGATTTTTTTGCTTGGCAACCCACTCCAGTGTTCTTGCCTGGAGAATCCCAGGGATGGCGGGAGCCTGGTGGGCTTCCGTCTATGGGGTCGCACAGAGTCAGACACGACTGAAGCGACCTAGCAGCAGCAGCAGCAGTGGTCATGCGTGAAACTTATTTGTAAGATTATACAAACTGCCCTCAAAAACTGAGTTAGAGACTACTTTCTCTTTTTCTATTCTGTAGAAGAAGCTGTATACGATTGGATTCACTCTTCTAGAAACTCAAAAACTGTCAATTTCTCTGGACTCCGATGTGTGTGGTCTGTGGTGGTAGGAGAAAGAGGAATGGGAGTGGTGGAGATTCACTACTACTAATTCAACAATTTAAGCGGTAAAAAGAAAGCTCATCTTTCTATTATTTATTGACACTATTTTAAATATTTACATTTTTCTTAAAATTTTTATATTTTGTGTAAGTTTTCAACTTATTGCCACAAAATAGTTAATTTACTCTTATCTTTTTAATTGCAGATCTGTATTTAGCTCCCTTTTCTGATCTAGTATTAGCTACAAAGCCACTGTACGACGCTACTACATGGTGCCTCATTCACCCTACTCTCCCTAGATCTGGGTTTCAGGAGGCAGCACATAAAGAGAACACGTCATGAATGGTGCTTCCTGGGGCTGTGCAGTGTCACAACCCTGTCTATTTGTGACTTCCCTTTCTTTCTCCTGGTTGATCTTATCAAATGATTGTCAATTTTATTGACAACTGGTGCTTTTGCTGGCTTTTCTTTGATTCTCTTTGATATCTATTATGCTAATTTCTGATAATCTTTATCTTCTTCCTTCTGCCTTCTTAGGATTTATTCTGTTCTACATTCTTACCCCTAACTACTTAAAAGTAGATTGCTGACTCATTAATTTTTTAGCCCTTTTTGTCTTTTAATACCCACTTTTATGACTGTAAGTTTCTCCCGAAACACACAATTTTTATATGTGTGACATAGTTACTAATGCAGTAGTTTAAGCTCCCCTCCATTCTTCTTTTCTTCCATTACTATAGTCAGTTCTAAGATTTTTTTCCTAATTTCTTTTAGAGGTCCTCCTTTCACCAACTAGTTATTTAGAAAAGTATTTGTTTTTTCAGATATTATGTTTCATTTCCAAATGGTTTCCAGTTAAACTCTTATAACTAAGTTCTAATGTAATTAAAGAGTATGTAATGTATATTGACAATTTTTTTAAACAAGGTTTATGGTCTTAAATGGCATAGCATTACAACTGTTCCATATACCCTGAAATAGAAGGTATAACTTTTACTTTTTAAATTTTTTATCTGTTGTTATCCTTTTGCGTTTTAGGATGCTTCCACACCGTGCATTTTTTTAAATTCAATTTGACATTTAAAAAGAAAATGTTTAGTCCATTTGCATTTACTGTGATTACAGACATTTGGGGGATTTATTTCTACCACCTTATTTTGTTGTCTATGGATCCTTTTTCTTGTTGTTTCTCTATATTTTATCTCTATTTCTTTTTCACTTTTTTTTTCAGGAAAATTTCTTCAACTTTACCTTTCAACTGTTCTCTTAAGCTTCACTTCTTAATTATTGTATAATTAAATTCTCAAAACTATTTTTATGCAAATAATCCATTTTTTTATTCCCTAAATGTGAACTGTTTCTTCTGTTACTGTCCAATCATTTAACGATAATTTTGTGGTGGTAGTTGTTGAAGTTTTCTTCTCCTTGTATTATGTATTTCCTCAGGGCTTGATTTGTTTTGGTTTCTATCATGCTATAAACAATCCTCAAATGATCACAGTTTGCTGGTTGTACATGAGTCACCACTAAAATAACAATGAAACAACTCTTCATGCACTGGTGTTTTTCAACTGGTAGACTTGACTTTGGGGCAATCTGGGAATTTTGTTAAGTATTTCCTACTGACATTATCTATACATCTTTCCTTTTGGCTGGTCAATTTCCCAGAGAGTAATCTCTAGCTTTTAGCTGTGAGCTTTCTCAAAGTCAAACAAAAGAAGAAAACTAAAGATCTCTTTGATTTGAATACATTAATCTACTCTGAGCTGTTCTCAGATTTCTTCTGAGAATAAAGAAAGAAACAATCTTTTGTCTGTGAGAGGGGACGAAGGAGACACATATTCTGATTGCTTCTTATACAAACTTTCAACTTACTGATTGCAGTCTCAGCTGCTCTGCACTTTCAGAGGTACATAATATCCTTAATTCCTGAATTTGTGGGACTGGAGGGAATAGTGATGGAAGGGAGGAGATGGGGGAGGATGAATCAGCCTGTTTCTGGGCTACACCAACTGACACCTTAGGTTTATAATTTCCACTCTGCTAAATTAATGATAACTTTTCCATGTAGTTTCAAGCTTTCAAAATTTCACTGGTACTCCCACTTGCTTGTGTCTCATCTCGAATTCTCTTATTCCTCACTATCATTTTAACAGGATTTTAGGAAGGAGAGCCATAAAAGCAAGGGTTCCAACCCACCGTGTTTAAATACAACTCAGAAATATTTTCAAGATTTCTTCTCCATTATTTTTTTCTGAGTGTGTGCTGATATACTCTGAGAAATGTGAAAAAACAGAAAAACACATGAATCCCCAACCTTTTCTCCATCCGCTCTCTGCTGCCCTCTTCTGCTCTGAGCTGTCGTTTTCTATCCACAGCCCATATCTAGAACCAAACCACCTACTCCCTTCCTGGGATTTCTCAGTTGTTGATTAGTTTCTCATACCCATCAACCTCTTTTACACTTTTTGGCATATCCAAAGTTGGTCTGGGAGAAGGAGTCAGTGTTAATTTGCCTATCTTGTCAGAAAGGACTTCCTAAGAAACCAAGGTTTTCTATATGCCACAATCTTCATTCAATTCTCATGTGATATGTTATATTTTCCATTGTCAGAATGGCTTATCACTAGCCAGGTATGTTTGAGATTTTAATTTAATTATATCTTATTTTACCTTGGTTTTGAGTTTCCTTTATCCTTGGTCCTGTCTTTATTTACTGGTGTCAAATCATTGGGTCTGAATGTCTCCATATATTTTTCTGAACAAAACTATGAAGTGATGAGCTGAAAAAATATATTCACATTCTTTTTAAAATATAAAAAATTATTTCACAGCTATTACTACTGATTCTCTAAACTATATTTTATATATATATATATATATACTTCCCAACTTTCCACTAGGCTTTATTAATTTAATACTCTCATTACCTTCAAGTGTTTCTTGTGTATAATATAATTTTCAGAGCCTTCATTATGCTAGCTATCTTTCTCAGGGCAGTCCATATTGTCTAACTTCCTCTCTATGACAATTTTTTCCTTCTTACATTGATGTGTTTATATACATACAATTCTAATTGACCTTCTATACTAAATACAATAAGTTTTAAGATCATCTCCTCAAGAATAAATCACCAGAAAGAACTCAAGGAAGTCAACAGAACTGGAAGCCTAAGACACTGAACTCATTTCACCATTCACTAAGTACTAAGGCCACATTCATGTACTACCAGCATTCCTCAGATAGAACAGAATAGAACAAAAGGAAATGGGTTTTGAAATATGCAAGACAGAGAGTCTCCTTGTGATTACTGAGGGAAATTTAACAAGATACAGAAAGTCTCAAAATAAAATAAATTTTGCATGGAAGTAAATTCTAACTAAACAATTCAAGCCAAGAATAATTTTCTTAGCTTTTAGTCGCGAGTTTTTTCAGTTATTTAAATACATTAAGAAATGTATGCAGGTTCCCAGGTTCGACACATGAGACAGAGTGCTCAGGGCCGGTGCACTGGGAAGACCCTGAGGGACGGGATAGGGAGCGAGATGGGAGGAGGATTCAGGATGGGGAACACTTGTATACCCATGGCTAATTCATGTCAATGTATGGCAAAAAGCACTACAATATTGTTAATTAGTCTCCAATTAAAATAAATAAATCAATTAAAAAACTAAAAAGAGAGTTACCATATGACCCAGCCACTCCACTCCTGGGCATGTATCTGGAGAAAAACATGGTTCAAAAGGAAACATGCACCCCAATGTTTACTGAAGCACTATTCACAACAGCCAAGATATTCGAACAACTTAAATGCCCATCAACAGATGAATGGACAAAGATGTGGCACATGTGTACAATGGGATGCTGCTGCTAAGTCTCTTCCGTCATGTCTGACTGTGTGACCCAATGGACTGCAGCCTACCAGGCTCCTTTGTCCATGGGATTTTCCAAGTAAGAGTACTAGAGTGAGGTGCCATTGCCTTCTCCAAATGGGATGCTACTCAGCCATAATAAAGAATGAACTAATTCCATTTACAGCAATATCGAGGGACTGGAAATTATCATACTAAGTACAGCAAGTCAGAAAGAGAAAGACAAATACAACTATCACTGTATGTGAAAACTAAAATATGGCACAAATGAAGTTATTTGCAAAACAGAAACAAACTCACAGACATGGAGAAGACCTGTAGTTACCAAGGTGAGGAAGAGTGGGAGAGGGGTGGACTGGAAGTTTGATGTTAAGAGATGCAAACTATTATGTATAGAATAAAAAACATCCTACTGTATAACACAGAGGGCTATATTCAATATTCTGGGATAAACTATAATGCAAAGAATATAAAAAGTAATGTACAAATTTGTATAACTGAGTTACTTCGCTGTATAGCAGAAATTAACAAAACACTGTAAATCAACTATACTTCAATAAAAGTAAAATTTTAAAAAATATGGTACTGACACAAAAATAGTAACTAATACATTAACTAATATTAATTTCCAGTCCATCCATATTGAAGATCAATCGAACAGGATAGAGAGCCCAGATATGAACTCACACACATATAGTCAATCTATGACAAGGGCTTCCCTAGTAGCTCAGCTGGTAAAGAATCTTCCTGCAATGCAGGAGACCCCGGTTCTATTCCTGAGTCAGACAGATCCCATGGAGTACAGATAGATTACCCACTCCAGTATTCCTGGGCTTCCCTGGTGGCTCAGCTGGTAAAGAATCTGCCTGCAAATTCAGGAAACCTGGGTTCAATCCCTGAGTTGGGAAGATCCCCTGGAGAAGGGAAAGGCTATCCACTCCAGTATTCTGGCCTGGAGAATTCCATGGACTGTATAGTACATGGGGTGGCAAAGAGTCAACAAATCTATGACAAAGGAGACAAGAACATACAATGGAGAAGAAGACAGTCTCTTCAATAAGTGGCCTGCAAAAACTGGACAGCCACGTGTAAAAGAATGAAATCAGAACATTCTTTAACATCATATACAAAAATGAGCTCAAAATGGATTAAAGATCAAAATGTTAAGACCNTACATGGGGTGGCAAAGAGTCAACAAATCTATGACAAAGGAGACAAGAACATACAATGGAGAAGAAGACAGTCTCTTCAATAAGTGGCCTGCAAAAACTGGACAGCCACGTGTAAAAGAATGAAATCAGAACATTCTTTAACATCATATACAAAAATGAGCTCAAAATGGATTAAAGATCAAAATGTTAAGACCAGATACTATAAAACTCCTAGAGGAAAACACAGGGAGAACACTCTTTGACATAAAACACAGCAATATGTTTTTGGATCCTTGTCCTACAGCAACGGAAATAAATGCAAAAGTAAACAAATGGGACCTAATTAAAACTTTAAAAGCTTTTGTGTAGCAAAGGAAATCACTGACAAAATTAAATGACAGCCTAAAACTTTAAAAGCTTTTGTGCAGTAAAGGAAATCACCGACAAAATGAAAGGACAGCCTACTGAATGGGAGAAAATATTTGCCAATGATATGACTGATAATGGGTTAATATCCAAAATACCTAAACAGCTAATTCAACTCAATATAAAAAATCTGGTTTAAAAATGGACAGAAGGTATGAATAGACTCTATTCCAAAGAAGACAACACAGATGGCCAACAGGCACATGAAAATATGCTCAGCATCATTAATCAAACAGAGGAATGCAAATTCAAGCCACACTGAGATATCACCTCAAACCTGTCATAATAGCTATCATAGAAAAGAACACAAATAACAAATGATGGCAAGGACAGAGAGAAAAGAGAGCCCTCCGACACTGTTGGTGGGAAGTGTAAATTGGTGTAGACACTGTAGAAAACAATAGAGAGGTTTTTAAAAAACTAAAAATAGAACCACCATCAGTTCAGTTCAGTTGCACAGTTGTGTCCAGCTCTTTGCTACCCCATGGACTACAGCATGCCAGGCTTCCCTGTCTACCACCAACTCCCAGAGCTCACTCAAACTCATGTCCACCCAGTCAGTGATGCCGCCCAATTATCTCATCCTCTGTCACCCTCCACCCAAAAAAACTGTTAGAGTTAATAAACAAATTCAGTAAAGCTGTAGGAATCAAAATCAACATTCAAAAATCAATTGCATTTCTATACAAAAAGGAAATTAAGAAATCAATCACACTTATAATAACACCAAAAAAGATAAATTCTGAAGAACAAATTTAACCAAGGAAATTAAAATACCTGTACACTGAAAACTATAAGACATTGATGAAAGAAACTGAAGCAAAACACAAAATTATGGAGCTAGCTCATGCTCACATATTACAGTAACTAAGATTAAAATGCCCATGCTTCCCAAAACAATCAAAAGATCCAATGCTGTCCCTATCAAAATTCCAATAGCATTTTTCATAATAATAGAAAAAAATGCTTTGCTTGAAACCACGAGAGACCCTCAATAATCAAAGCCATATTTGGAAAAAAGAATAAAGCTACAGGTATCACACTTTCTGACTTCAAGGTATATCACAGAAATCTGCAGTCCTGTGCCAGGAACCAGTCCAGAAATTCAAGCAGTCCTGTGTCAGAAACCGTGGCAGAGACCAGTGTGTTTCTTATTATTTCACAATAGTCTATTGCTGGCTGGCTTTGAAGATGGAAAGATTAGTTCAGTTAGAATTAATAAACAAATTTAGTAAAGTTGTAGGTTACAAAATCAATAGGAATTTGGCCAAGATGGCAGAGAAGGCAGACCCTGAGCTCACCTCCTCCTATGGGCACACAAAAATTACAAACAGAGCAATTACTGATCATAAAGACTGGAATCTAGCAAAAAATATCTTTAGTTGTGACTAAAGATAAAAAAAAAAAAAAAGGGAGGGTACAGTTAAGCCTCAGACCCTTAGTGAGCAACTCACAAAGTACAAATACAGAGGAGTGACGGATCCATGCCCCACATCAGCATCCCTAGTCCAGGGGTCCTGCATGAGCCCCCCAGAACATATGGCTTTGAAAGTCAGCAGAATTTACTTCCAGGACACCCAGAGGGCTGAGGGAAACGGGAACTCCACTCTTAACAGGTGCACATAAAATCTCACATGCTCTGGGACTCAGGGCAAAAGTAGTAAGTTGAAAGGAACCTGGGTCACATCTTATCTGATGATTCTGGAGAGCATTCCAGAGAAGCAGGAGGCAACTGGAGCTCATCCTGGGGACACAGACACTGGGAGCAGTCATTTCAGGGAACCTGTTCTACCATGAGGACAAGGACACTAGCAAGTACCATTTTGGAACTTCTCTCTAGCATATTAGAACTCACCCCCACCCACCTACCTGTCAGCACCACTACTGGGATGCCTCAGGCCAAGTAACTAGCCCAAGTGGGAACAAAGCCCCACCAACCAGTAGACTGGCTGTTGAGGGCAGCTAGCCCCAAGGCCAGCTTACATATACCAGTAAACCAGCACTAGCTCTGAGACCTTCGGGGCCTCAGCTCCACCTAGGGTAGGCCTAAATACAAGCTCCAAACCCTGGACCCTGTAGCCATAGACCTCAAGCTCTAGCACTGCCCATCAGAAGGCCAGCACTAGTCCTGTACCAACCTCACAAGCCAGTTGGTTAGCATCCGCTACAGGACAACTGTGGTTTCACAGCCTGCCATGGCAGGACCTAGACTACCCTGCCAGCAGTGGCCCCAGTATCCAATCCCACCTCCTAGCAGTTTGACACCAGCTTCAAGTCTGCCAGAACTCTATAGCCAGCCACCTTGTGACCCCACCCAACCCCAATAATCAGTAGCCAGCAACCTCTACACAAGGCAGCCTCTGCCTGGCAACCAACCAGGTGGGGGGCCAGCCAGGCCTAGTAGACCACCCACAAGTGTCAATTCACCAAAACATAAGGACTCGTGCAGCTCACATATGGCATACCCCTAAACAATATAGCTCTTTGACTAGGGGGAATGCTCGGCTACAATACATAGGACATCCCTATAAAAGGCCACTTTTCCAAAGTCAGGAAACATAACAAACCTACAAAACACATGGAAATAAGAACAAGTTAGGCAAAATGAGAAAACAGAGAAACATGTTCCAAACAATGGAACAAGATAAAACCCCAGAATTAAATGAAGTGGAGACAGACAATCTACTTGAGAAAGAGTTCAGGGTAGTGATCGTAAAGATGATCAAAGAACTCAGGAGGATTTGGGATGAACAGAGTGAGAAGTTTTTAACAAAGAGTTTAAAATATAGAAGGACCAGAGATGAATAATATAGTGCTGAAACGCAGAATACACTAGAAGGAATGATCAGTAGACTAAATGATACAGAGGAACAGATCATGAGCTGGAACACAGGTAGTGGAAGTAACTGAAAAGGAACAGAAAAAAAAAAGAAAAAAAAGATGACAATTTAAGAGACCTCTAGGCTTCCCTGGTAGCTCAGCTGGTAAAGAATCCACCTGCAGTGTGGGAGACCTGGATTAAATTCCTGGGCTGGGAAGATCCCCTGGAGAAGGAAACAGCTACCCACTCCAGTATTCTAGTTGGGAGAATTCCATGGACAGAGCAGACTTGCAGGCTACAGTCCACGGGGTCTCAAAGAGTTGGACACAACTGAGCTACTTTCACTTTCACTGGGACATCAAACATACTAACATTCACATTATAGAGATCCCAGAAGGAGAAGAGAGAGAAAGAAGGCATAGTAGCTGAAAACTTTCCTAACTTCAGAAAGGGCTTCCAGGTCCAGGAAGCACAGAGAGTCCCAAACAGGATCAACACAGAGAGGACCAATCAAGACACATGTAATTAAAATAGTAAAAATTAAAGAGACTATTAAAAGCAGCAAGAGAAAAGCAACAAGTTGTGTACAAGGCTATAAGGCTCATAGCTAACTTTCAGCAGAAACTCTTCAGGCCAGAAGAGAGTGGCGTGATATATCTAAAGTGATAAAAGGCGGAAAATAGTAAATAATCTATTCAGTAAGGCTTTCATTCAGAGTTGATGGGAAAGATCATGAGTTTTACATGCAAGCAAAAGCTAAAAGAGGTCATCACTACCAAACTAGCTGTACAAGAAATGTTAAAGGGATTTCTCTAAGTGAAAAAGAATAGACCACAACTAAAAACATGAAAATGACAAAAAAACAGACATGTCAAATCAGTGGGAAAAACTGATCTAGAATAAACATGGGAATAAAATGAAACTGAACATTTTCTCATTCACACCAAATATACAAACAAAAAAATTTAACTCTAGTGTAATTAAGTACTTAAATATCAAAATTAAAACTTTAAAATATATTTAATATTTCTCTGATGGGGAGAAAGGAAAGATTTTTAAATAAGAGTGTATATAAAAGTCTATAAACTTAACTATTAAAATAAAGAATTTTTGATAAATCTCACCTTTAATAAAGTAAAGACAAGCTGTATACTGTGAAATGATAGCTACAAAATATATGTGGTACATAGTCTCCAAAGATAACCACAATTCCTACACGCATGTCCATTTATTACAAAATGGAGTGTATTTCTCCTTCTCTTGAAGCAGAGCTTATCTTAGTGATTTCTTCTGACCAACAGAGACCTGTTAAAATAACTTTATACCAGTTCCAGGCCTAGCCCTTAAAAGTTCTGCTAGCTTCTCCTCTCCCTCTTGAAGTGAAGAACTGTGGGAGAAATTCCACTACCCTGCTGAGGCTACACATGCTCCAAGTCATCAGCCACACAAATAAGTTCTGAACCACCAGAAATGAGTGAAGACTTTTGAACCTTCCAGCCCCATCCAGCCATCAAATAAATATAGTCAGATGAGTGACCCAGGGCCATATGAAGCTACAAAAACACCCCTCTGAGCCCAGAGCCTAAAGAAATAACAAATCATTCTTGATTTAAGCCAGTGAATTTTAGAGTGGTTTGTTAAACAGCAATAAACAACTGAAGATCTAACATATATATCACAAAAAATTAGTCTCAAGAACAAAAAAAGAACTACACAAAAAAAAAACTACTAAAACAACTACACAGGCAAATGATATGTACAGGTATTTCACAGAAGAAGAAATAGACATAAGAAGTTATGTTCAATGTCATTAGTAATCAGGATCATGCAAACTAAGATCATAAGTCAACATTTCTGTAATTCAGCTGGCAAAAGAAGTTTGACAACATGAAGCAGAGAGGATGGACATTAGTAATATCTCTTAGATTGCTGGTAGGAGTATATAACCACTCCTGAAAAGTTTGGCATCTTCTTTAAAAACTGAACATTACCTACATCTCAGCAATTACATCCTAATATACCTACAATGGGCTGGCTCCCCAGATGGCGCTAGTGGTAAAGAACCTGCCTGTCAATGCAGGAGACATGAGAGATGGGTTCGATCCTTGAGTCGGGACAATCCCCTGAAAGACAGCATGGCAGCCCCCTCAAGTATTCTTGCCTGGAGAATCCCATGGACTGAGGGGCCTGGGGGACTATAGTCCACAGGGTCACAAAGAGCAGAGCATAACTGAAGCGACTTTAGCACACACACACACACTTACCTATAATGGACACAAGTTTGAGCAAAATTCGGGAGATAGGGAAGGAAAAGTAAGCCCGGCATGCTGCAGTCCATGAGGCTGCAAAGAGTCAGACATGATGAAGTGCTTGGCATGCATGCATACCTACATACACACACACACACACACACACACACACACAAAAAAAAAACTTTTTCACATGTGCAATAGAAGACATGTACAAATTCTTCCACAGTAGTCTTGAGAATAACATCTCAGAGCTTGAAACAACACTAAAAGCCCATCACTAAGAGAATAAATTATGATCTAATAACACAATGAAATATTAACACTACAGTAAAAATAAAACAATTAACCTTAGTAAAATATCATTGGTAAGCGGAATTATTAGAAAACTCATTCAGGATATTATTCTTTTTTGTAAACTTCAAAAACAGTTAAGCTAAGAAATATACTGTAGACATATACATGTGATTTTGAAAGCTTTTAATTCTTCAAGATAATATGAAAAGAACTAAATCAGGAGATGGAGACCTGAGGAGAGTTCAGCCCTTGCTGAACTCTTTCTGAACACTCTAAAATAAAACTGCTGAATGTAAAGCCTCACAGCTGCCACGACTGGCTTATTTAAAGCTACTGGGCCAGGAAAAATTCCTGAGTCATTCGGACTCCGTGGGCTCAAGGCCATCCGGGATGACATAATGGAAACCCTATCAGAAAATAACTCCACCTGCTCTTGGTACAGACCAATCCGTAAGAGATACAAAACCCTAAACCTGCGCATGCATATTGTATAACCAATCAACTTATGCCAAATCTCTGTCTTTGTCTAAAATCTATAAATACTCCTGTAATTCTAGATTCAGGGCTCTCTCGCTTCTCTCCACTGTGTTGGAGGGGGCAGAGTGCCCTAACTCGAGTTAGCAATAAACTCCCTTCTTGCTTCTGCATTACTGTGGTGGATTTGTTCTCTTGGTCTATTCAGAGACTTGGGCTTGGAGTGTAACACTGAACAGTTGCTGAGTTGCTGAAATATGCTAAGAACTGGACTAAAGAAAATATACCTTTCCCTAGTAACATATGAGATGTGCTTAATAAGCTGACTGCATATATGTAACAAATGTTCCTCCAATTCAAACTGTTGATAAACAATTCGTTTAAACTGCAAGAACTTCCCATTCCCCCCTCCATAAAAATTCTACCCATTTTCCTCCAGTGGGACACTGTTCTGGATTCCTCCCAAACTGTGGTTCCCCCAGTTGCAATTCTAAGACCCCCATTAATAAATTTTTGGCCTCTTTATAGTTTGTGGTCCTTCCAGTTGACAATAATAAACACAAAATTCTTGAGGAGTTATAGAAGGCAGAGAGATAAAATAAGGGAAATATTTGAAGATAAATGTTGCTAATAACTTACTTATTGTCTTAAGCGGTGAATTTGCAGGTGTCTATTTTATAACTCGAGCATACAATTTATTAATTTTTAAAGACCCATGCAATGATCAATGATGACAGGATGCCATCAATACAGTACAATACAATACAATCTGGTGCATATGAAAATCCTACCCACTCTGTTTAAAAAAAAAAAAAAAAAGAGGCTGAAAGTGTATCGTTTATTGGTTTCTTAGAAAAGTTACCAGCAGACAGTAGGTTAATGTCTTAAAAATCTGACACAAAAACAATTGCCCATCAAGAAGTTTATATTGTTGAATATGTAAAAATACTGAGATTATCACCTACAGACCCTCACTTAACAGAATACTTCAGGATGTACTTCAGCACAAAGAAAAGTGACATACAGATGAGACGTATACAAGGTGGCAGAATGAACAATGGCCTCCCCAAAGATGTCCACATCCTAACCACCCAGAACCCATGAATAAGTTACCTTACATGGTAAAAGGGACTTTTCAGGTGTAATTAAACTAAAATCTCAAAATGGGGAGATTATTCTGGATTATCCAGTGGGTTCAACATAATCACAAGGAACAACGCAAGAGGAAGACAGGAAGATCAAAGGCAGAGAAAGATGTGAGAATGGAAGCTGAGTTCACAGAAGAGAAGATACAATACTGCAGGCTTTAAAGATAAAAAAAAGGGACTACAAGCCAAGGAATGTAGGCAACCTCTGAAGGGCAGAACAGCTAAGGAAACAGATTTCTTCCTGAGAGCCTCCAGAAACGAAGGCTGAACACATTTTACACATTTTAGACTTCTGACCTCCAGAACTGTAAAATAATACATCTGNGTCTTAAAAATCTGACACAAAAACAATTGCCCATCAAGAAGTTTATATTGTTGAATATGTAAAAATACTGAGATTATCACCTACAGACCCTCACTTAACAGAATACTTCAGGATGTACTTCAGCACAAAGAAAAGTGACATACAGATGAGACGTATACAAGGTGGCAGAATGAACAATGGCCTCCCCAAAGATGTCCACATCCTAACCACCCAGAACCCATGAATAAGTTACCTTACATGGTAAAAGGGACTTTTCAGGTGTAATTAAACTAAAATCTCAAAATGGGGAGATTATTCTGGATTATCCAGTGGGTTCAACATAATCACAAGGAACAACGCAAGAGGAAGACAGGAAGATCAAAGGCAGAGAAAGATGTGAGAATGGAAGCTGAGTTCACAGAAGAGAAGATACAATACTGCAGGCTTTAAAGATAAAAAAAAGGGACTACAAGCCAAGGAATGTAGGCAACCTCTGAAGGGCAGAACAGCTAAGGAAACAGATTTCTTCCTGAGAGCCTCCAGAAACGAAGGCTGAACACATTTTACACATTTTAGACTTCTGACCTCCAGAACTGTAAAATAATACATCTGTGTTGCTCTGAGCGACTAAATTTGTGGTAATTCCAATTAATAACGGGAGACAAAGACATAGTTACATATATTCACTTATTAAATCCTCACAAAGCCTCTCTGAGTTAGGCACTAGTCTTAAATCCACTTAACATGAGTAAACTGGTATTACACTCACTTGACATAAAAAAATATCAAAGAACAAAATAAGTGGTGGACCTGGATGCAAATCCAGGATCCACACCTTTAACCACCATAAAAGTGGTCTTTTAAATGAAACAACATTGTATCAGAAAAAATTACTGAAAAAACCATTTTAAAAATATGTATGTATTATGTCAGTAAATTAAATGAAAGATTACAGTTTAAAAGTTAAAATTAAAATACTGAAACCATAACAGAGTTGGGTAAGAAGAAGTTCAATGAGCACTGTACCTTAAGATCCTTGTTATTAAAAAAGCACAACAGATTATTGTTATTGTCAACAGAAAGAAAGATTTAAAAAGTGACTAACTTTATCAGAAAAAATTTATGGACAAATATGCACTGAGGTAAAAATAACATAAACATAATCTATGGAGCCTAAACAGAGCTGGAAAAATAAATAACACATAGAATGACTGACAGACAGACAGGAGGAGTATAGATGATTCAGAAAATTTCAGCAGAAGACAGGGAAGTATGATATACAAAAAACACAAAAGAGAAGTAAATCTGGCCCTGTTTCTTCCATAATCATGATAATAAAAGTGGATTCATTCCATTTATTTAAAGACAGACTGGACAAGCAAACTAGATGATGTAGCTATAAATGTTGCTTATAAAACGCATCCCTAAAGCAAAAACATATCAAAAAGTTCAAAATAAAGAAATAAACACTGGTGAAGAAGGAAAATGATGCAGTTGCTATGGAAAGCTGTCATGGTACTTTAAGAAATTAAACACAGCATTACCATATGATCCCACAATTCCACTTCTAGGTAAATACCAAAAGAATCAAAGGCAGTGATTCAAACAGGTATTTGTACACAAATGTTCAGAGCAGCATTATTCATAAAAGCCCAAAGGTAAAAACAATCCAAATGTCCATTAACAGAGGAATGGCGAAAGAAAGTAGGTATATACATACAATGGAATTATTCAGTCTTAAAAAATGACACAGACCACAGAATATCAAAAATGGTATCCTGACACAGATCACAATTCTTCTAGGATGAACCTAGAAGCCATCATGCTAAGTAAATAATCCTAACACAAAGGACAAAACTTCTACAATTCCACTTGAATGAGTTTTCTAGAATAGTCAAATTCATGGAGACAGAGTAGTATACTGGCTATGAGGAGATACAGAGAAGCAGTAGTGAAGAGTTAGTATTAAATAAGTACAGAATTTCAGTTGCGGATGATGAAAGTTGGGAAGATGGATTGTCGTAATAGTCACACAGCAATTTAATGCCACTGAAATATACATTTAGACATATCATGTCATGCATATTTTACCACAATAAAGAAACAAAGAAACAGAAAATACTATACCATGACGATGGTAATCAAAACAACACTGACTTAACATTCTATCAGACAAAATAGAATTTAAAGGAAAAGCATTAATAAGGAGAAATTGAGACTCAACATAATAATAGAACGGACAATCCTTCAAAGAGCTATAATACTTATAACTTTTACGTACCTAAGATTGCCTCGAAATATACAAAGCAAAGCCTGACAGAATTACAAGAAACTTGACATTTCACAAAAACATGGTGAGATATTTCAACCTATCTCAATGATCTATAGATCAAGTGAGCAAAAAAAGTAGTACATATATACAAGATTTGACCCTCCCAATGAACAGTCTTAGGCTACAGTCCATAGGGTCGCAAAAGAGTCAGACATGACTTAGCAACTAAGCAAAAACAATATAAATAGAGGGAACACTGTACCTAATAAAGAATTTACTTTCCTTTCAAATCACATAAAATACTTATAAAAATTGATGATATGCTAGGTAACCAAAGACTTAATACACTTCAAAGATATAGTATTATGTAGGCTACATTTTCTAACATAAAGCAAATAATAAGTCAAAAATAAAAACAGATTTTTTAAAACTGTCTAGTTTGAAGACTTGAAATAGCACTCCTAAATAAACCAATAGATTAAAAAGAAAATTAAAATGGAAATTACTCTCTAGTTAGAACCATTCAGAAAATAAAATATCACATATTCAAGGTTCGTGGATGCAGTTTTAGCAGCTCTTAGAATTAAAAATAAGAAGAATATTAATTTAGTATTTTAAAGATTGCAAGTAAATAAAGGATTCAATAAAGATGCTAGAAACTGAACAAGCTTAAAGGCAGGGAAATCAGTATAACAAAACAATCAAGATCAATAAAATTAAAAGATGAAAGAAAAACAGAAAAGTACACAAAAGGCTCTCACTTACCCCACAAAAGTAACAGACACGAGGTTAAAAGTGTTTCACAGGTGAGGTTTATCAAACAAGCAAAGAACTGAAAATCCTTATGATATACTAACTTCACAAGAAGGAAAGTCATTGAACTCATTTCTTGAAACTTAAAGAGCAATGATTCCCAAACCAGACAAGAACTGTATACTGCACCAAAAAATTACATAGAAAATAACACTTATTAATATAAGTGCAAATATCCTAAATAAAACATTAACAAATAAAATCCAACAACGTCTGCCTATGTACACGTATCATACATACAAATGTACTGATACATATCTTAGTGGAGTTTATCCCATGAATGCAAGTACATCTATGAATGTTATTAATGTAATAAAATATATTAATTCTTTGAAGAGTCTACCCACATAAAATCACACACATATTCATCTATATTTGTGTCACGTGAACACACATATGTGTAAGTATAGATTACGCAATAAATGGCGGCAAATTTGTTAAGAGTTCATTACTCACTTATCAGGGATGTAAACACCAAGCTCGCCTTGAGGTAGGAATAGAAGAGGGCTCACTCAGCCTGATAAACAGAAACCAACAAGCCCTGCGCCAGGAAGACAAGCTCCTCGAGGGCAGAGACAGTTGTCTGACTGGCGCCTGGCGCAGGGCGGTGCACAACGACTGCGCAACGACGTTGAGGCCTTCCGTTTTCAGGCATCCCGCAAACCAACGGTCACCGCACCCCCACCCCGCGAGGTCCCTCGCCCCAGCCGTTATGGAACGCGGTCCCCGAGGCCCTTACCTGCTGCTCTGTGGCCCAGTGGCCGCCTGAGCTCATTTTGGGGCTGAATGGTGCAGGTTCGGCCCGCAGACGCTGGAAAGGAAAGAGCCAGGCGAGGATGCCCTTGAAGAACCACGGAGGACCTCCTGGAGACCCACCTGCAAACCCCAGGGCGCCATGGCTAGCGGTTTCAGGGGCGCAGTCCAAAGGCCCGCGCAATGGATGTTGGGGGCATGGGGCAGCATCAGGGCTGCTCCGGCCAATGAAGTGGCCAGCTCCTTCTGGGTTCCCACGCCAGCGATGTCACAGCCGCAAAGGGCATCACGACACTGACCGTGCAGAAGAGGGTGGAGGCAGAAATGTGCGCTAAAAGCAGATCTGATATTTTGCACGAGTTAAAGACCCCAGTCTAACATATCGACCACTTGCACAAGAAAAACGGAGACATTGCAGAATGGGCCCCTCTGGGACCTTTGAAAGTAATGGCTTTTTAATATTTTCAAAACGTTTATGTTGTGAACATAATAATGTTTAATAAGCTTATTAAATAATAACTTTATTGAATTAATAAACTGTTTATTAAATTAATAAGTTCATGTGGGCATAAACTTACCATTTAAAAGCCTCAGTTATTAGTAAAAGGTTATATATGGGAATATAATATGAGTGTAAGAATGTGTGGACTGGAAATAGATGCTCAAACTGAGAGCTGTGAGTTACCTTTTGTTGGAGTAGGGGTGCTTATGAGAACTATAGTCCAGGACACAGCCTCTCAGATGGCTCTGAGGAACTGCTTGCCAGAGGTGGGAATCTGGCAGAGGTCAGTATATATGTGATTTTGATGAATGGCAATACATGCAGTCAAGCATACATTTTGGCAGAGACTTGCTGCTGGTGCGGAGAAGGTTGCTGATAGTCACAAGGAGCAAATGTCTCTGTTAATGATTTTAGTGTTCTTCTAGATGAGAGAAGATATATATATATAAATTAGGCTCATGGAGTCTTCTGAAAAGATCTAACTACCTGAAGGCCTGTTCTACCAAATTTCCCTAGAGCACAGAGTGCCTCATTCCTGCTCTCTGTCTGGAACTCCTTTCACGGTGTGTTGAAGGTCAGCGACTGCAGTGGCTAGGGACTTCTTTCTTGAGCTACGTTGTTTAGTTGGCAAGCTAAAGGAATCCTAAGAAATAGTTGAATTGTGTTGTTTATGTGTCTATGTAAAAATTCCTCATTTCTTTTTAAATGTCTTATAAAAAATTTAGTAGGTGAATATCCTATATGTGACTCAAAAACTATCTACTGAGCACTTACTATGTACCACACAGAACGCATGGGTCCCTTCTTTAAATTTCTTGGTAGGGGCCACAGAAGAAAAGCAGTGTAGCATTTTGCTGCATTCTACTATAGCTAAAACTGTGTTTAAGAATAAACTTCCCACTATTCATATCAATTAAGCTTGAATATGTAATCATTCAGCTCATCACAATAAAATTTGAGAATGAATTTGAGTCTGAGAAGCTGCTAAGAATTTGAATGTTGAGGATGAGGAAAGATATTTTAAACGGGAAAATCATTTTGGAAATGACATTACCTTATGTGCCAATAATCATTTCGATTTGATAAACTTAGCCAAAACATTAGAGTTATAACTCAATAAAATATCAGTCAATAAATTGTCTGAAACAGAGCAAGATAAACAAAAAAACTATGAAACCATCTTCTTCCCTTGTCTTCTCTGTCTCAACAAATAGCAGCTCTACTGTGGAGTCTTCCTTGACACTCACTTTTCCCTTATTCTCTACCGCAATTCAATTTATTATCTATCAAGTTCTGTGGATTCTACCCATGAACTGTATCTTGTCTATCACTTTGTTCCACCACTACTGTTTTGGTGGTAGGCCAAGAAATGGTCTTCAAACCGTACCTGCAGAGGAAATACTGACTTTTAGGAGCATTAATGTAGCGATGATTTTAAAGGAATCCGTTTATATAGCCAGATCTTTATATATAGCCTTTGCTAATTGTCATAAAGATTTGCCTTTTCTAGCCTTTCTTTCAAAATCTTCCTTCACACACTTTATAAGAAAAGATCAGCCCTCCCCTTCTTGGAATTCCACTGTGGTGCTTTCCAGGTGTAAGAAACTCAAGGATACCACAGAGCCAGTGCAGGGAGGAAAAAAAGAAAAAGAAAAAAATTTAAAGGAAGGAGCACTTCTTTCAATGGTCAATTGAAAAGCATCTAGAAGGGCCAGGAGTCCAGGTGAATAGTTTCTCCAAGCCTGCAGGGCCCAGGAGCGGGGAGAGGTGTGTACACCGTGTACCTGACGTGAACTATGTGCTTGGTGGGCTGTGTGCTGGACATGGATTCCCCTGGGAACCTGGATCTTCCAGGCCCACGTCTCAGCCTGGGCCCACAAGCCTACAGTCTCCACATCCCAAACCTGACCTCGACCCCCAGGCTCCTACAGTACCCAGACTTCACCAGCTACCCAGATGCACCCTTCTCTGCACCAAAGGGCAAATAGGCCCCCACCACCAGTCCATCCCTCTGGCTTTCAGGTCTCCTCTGAACTTTTAGAAGCTTCCCTGGTGGCTCAGAAGGTAAAGAATATACCTCCAACATGGGAGACCAGGGTTTGATTCCTGGATCAGGAAGATTCCCCTGGAGAAGGGAATGGCAACCCACTCCATTATTCTTGCCTGGAGAATCCCATGGACAAAGGACCCTGGCAGGCTATAGTCCATGGGGCCGCCAAGAGTCGAACATGACTGAGCGACCAACACACACGTGGAGCTTTAGTGCATGGTGCCCACGTCCCTGGGGTATAAGCCCTGGTCTCCTGGTGCAGTCCCTCTGCAGCCCAGGCATACCGTCCTCACCTGGAGGGCAAAGCCAGATTTCCTGTGAGTGGATGTGGTATAGCGTGGCAGTTGAAGGTGGCAGTGGCTGGGGTAAGACCGGGACCAAAGATGAAAACTATGTAGTCTACACCAAACTGGCTTCCCTGATGGCTCATACTAAA
Source organism: Neotragus moschatus (assembly GCA_006410615.1). Lineage (NCBI taxonomy): Eukaryota > Metazoa > Chordata > Mammalia > Artiodactyla > Bovidae > Neotragus > Neotragus moschatus. The sequence goes on along the minus strand of SJYA01002202.1, from coordinate 29,451 downwards.
GAATCCGCCTGCCAATGCAAGAGACACGGGTTCGATCCCTGGGTCTGGAAGATCGCCTGGAGAAGGAAATGGCAACCAACTTCAGTATTCTTGCCTAAGAAATCCCATGGACAGAGGAGCCTGATGGGCTAAGTCCAAGAGATTGCAAAAGTGTTAGACCCGACTTAGGGACTATAACAATAAAACAGCTACACTGATCACCAGTGCCTGGAGCTGGAGAAGGAATTCCTGTACAGTCATTACATCACCATCCAGGGGAAATCAGAGCTGGCTGCTAATGGGGGCTTACTGAAAGTCACGTGAAGATCTGGTTCCAAAATCGGCAGGCAAAGGAGCACAAAGTGAACCAGAAGAGGTAACAGCAGCAGCAGCAACCCCCACCGCTATGATGTGACCCCCCACTCCAGCTGTGCCACCGTTTGAGGACCTGTGCCCCATCTCCGCCAGCCTCCTGGGTGCCCCCTTCCCAATGCTTGTCAAGGAGGAGTATGCTATATTTCCCTGACCAACCTTGTGAGATAGGGGCCTTGGGGACTCAGGTGCTGGGAATGTGGCTCCTGTGGGGGCCCAGGAGGCCTGGTGTGAGTCCCAGTCCTGCCACCAACCCTCTGAGTAACCTTGGACAGACCACCCACCCCACCGCTGTATCCCCTGGGCCCATCTCTGGAGAAGTCTTAACCCCCAGGTGGTGAGGGGACCACACACTCCTCTCCACAGACTCAAAGGTGGGAGGCCCCTGTAGGGACTAGACTCCTGGAGAAAGGAAGTAGAACCCAGAGAAGATGGAAAGCTTGCAGACTATGACCTGAGGAGGTGGCAGAGTGTCAGCTCACACCTGCCTTTTCCTGCAGCCTCACGTCTACCGGCCCCCATCCTAACATGCTCTGAACCCTCTCCAGACTGGATATACAGCACAAAGCCTGCAGGATGGGCCTGAGCAAGAGGCTTTAATAACCGTTCCACGGACTTAGCAGAGTCTACCCTGGCAAGTTTCTACCTCCCCACCAGGCTGTCCCTCAGGGCCCCTGCCTCAGGGAGCCCCAAGAAGACCATCTGTGGACCAAGCAGACCTCACAGCTGGGCAAGTGTTATACAGAGAGTAGAAGCTCTTCGATACAACTTCAAGAATATTTTTTTTCTCTTTTTCAAAAACATTTTTAAAATATCTATCAACATGTTCACATTTTCATCTTACTTTATTTCTGTGAACAATGAAGAGTGTTGTGCTAGAAATGGCAACTCTAGAGATGTCCTGGAATCAGATTATTGAGCAACGTGGACATTTAATTGATGAGGACTTTCCTCTTCCACACCCTAACCAGTGCCCCAAGAATTCTTTAGTCTTAATGGAAAACTGAATAAATGCAAAACAAAAAGAATCAGTAAAAAATATTGATTACTAAATAAGGCTTTTTATCCTGTTTTAATATTTTTCAGCTATCATAATACTCCTTCTCATCAGATTTTGTTCTTTCCCTGGTGGCTCAGATGGTAAAGAATCTGCCTGCAATATAGGAGATCCAGGTTCAATCACTGGGTCAGGAAAATCCCCTGGAGAAGGGAACGGCAACCCACTCCAGTATTCTTGCCTGGAGAATCCCCATGGACAGAGGATCCTGGCAGGTGGGGTCACAAAGAGTTGGACATAACTGAGTGACTAACACTTACATCAGATATTATTAGCTGGAAACAAAAGCACTGTCAAAGAGTGAAGCAGTACTGCTTAGTGTAGTGACACTAATTTTTTTTTCTTTCTTAAAACTTATTTTTAATTGGAAGATAATTGCTTAAAAATATTGCCTTGGTTTCTACCATATATCAGCATGAATCAGCCATAGGTATATGTATATTCCCTCCCTCTTGAACTTCTCTCCCACCCCCCTTCCCAACCTACCTCTCTAGCTTATCACCGAGCACTGAATTTGAGCTCCCTGCATTATATAGCAAATTTCCACTGACTGTCTAATTTTACATACGGTAATGTATATGTTCCCCTGCTACTCTCTCCATTTGCCCCACTCCTTCCCCCACTGTGTCCATAAGTCTGTTCTCTATGTCTGTGTCTCCATTACTGTCATGCAAATAGGTTCATCAGTACCATCTTTCTAGATTCCATATTTATACATTGTGTGCTTAGTCATTCAGTCGTGTCTGACTCTTTGTGACCCCATGGACTGTAGACCTCCAGGCTCCTCTGTCCATGGGGATTCTCCAGGCAAGAATACTGGAGTAAGTTGCCATGTCCTCCTCTAGGGGATCTTCCCAACACAGGGATTGAACCCAGGTCTCCTGCATTGCAGGTGGATTCTTTACCATCTGAGCCAACAGGGAAGCCCATATTTATGTGATAATATATGGTATTTGTTTTTCTCTTTCTGACTTACTTCAGTCAGTATAATAGGCTCTAGGTTCATGCACCTTATTAGAACTGAGTCAAACACATTCCTTTTTATGGCTGAGTAATATTCCATTGGGTGTATGTACCACAACTTCTTTATCCATTCATCTGTCAACGGGCATCTAGGTTGCTTCCGTGTCCTAGGTATCTAGGTTGCTTCCGTGTCCTAGGTTTTGTGAATAGTGCTGCAATGAACACTGGGGCTACATGTGTATTCTTCAATTTTGGTTTCCTCAGGGTATATACCCAGTAATGGGATTGTTGGATCATATGGTAGTTTTATTCCTAGTTTTTTAAGGAATCTCCGTACTGTTCACAGTGACTATATCAGTTTGCATTCCCATCAACAGGTTCCCTTGTCTCCACATCCTCTCCAGCATTTATTGTGTGTAGGCTTTTTGATGATGGTCATTCTGACTCGTGTGAGGTGATACCTCATTATAGTTTTGATTTACATTTCTCTAATAATGAGCAATGTTGTGCTAGCATCTTTTCATATGTTTATTAGCCACCTGTGTGTCTTCTTCGGAGAAATGTCTGGTTAGGCCTTCTGCTCACTTTTTGATTGAGTTTTTTGTTTTTTGGTATTGAGCTGAATGACCTGCTTGTACATTTTGGAGATTAATTCTTTGTCAGTTGTTTCACTCACTATTATTTTCTTCCATTCTGAGGGTTGTCTTTTCACCATGTTTATACTTTCCTTCACTGTGCAAAAGCTTTTAAGTTTAATTAGGTCCCATCTGTTTATTTTTGTTTTTATTTCCATTACTTTAAGACGTGGGTTATAGAGGATCTTGCTGTGATTTATGTCGAAGAGTGTTCTAATTCTTTTAATATAATTAGAATATTTTATAGAGCATCAGATTCTTCAAAACACACTGGGTGAAACCAGGGGACTGAAAGGTAAAGTGATTTATTTTAAATTCATTCTGCTATATGTGTGTTATATACATATACACTCTGCTATACAGTCAGTTAAAACGTATAATTTGATTATATCATGAACTATATATTCCGATTACATTCAATCACCATCTTACTTTGTTTCATGATGTATGTAATATTTGCTATCTGCTATAAAGATTTACTTCCTAGATGCTGGGCCAAATAGATTTTTTAGCTTCATATGCTGTTCTCTCTCATTTAAATACACGGATATTTTGATTATTGCCGGGAGCCAGCGTGAGGAATCCCACATGTGACAAGGTCACGCGGCAGGAGATTTTGATGGGCAAGGACGAGTCAAATCTCAGGGTTTTCCCCCTGGCATTTCCTGAGCATGTACCCCCCAAAAATAAGAATCTGCCTGCCTTTCCACTCTTCTGACATTCTCTGGAAAAAGTCAACTAAGGGCTTTAGTCTTCTGNCCCCCCTCTCACCTTCTTCCCCATACCATCTCTCTGGGTCATCCCAGTGTACCAGCCCCAAGCATCCTGTATCCTGCATCAAACCTAGACTGGCAATTCATTTCTTACATGATATTATACATGTTTCAATGCCATTCTCCCAAATCATCCCACCCTCTCTCTCTCCCACAGAGTCCAAAAGTCTGTTCTATACATCTGTGTCTCTTTTGCTGTCTCTCATACAGGGTTATCATTACCATCTTTCTAAATTCCATACATATGTGTTAGTATACTGTATTGGTGTTTTTCTTTCTGGCTTACTTCATTCTGTATAATAGGCTCCAGTTTCATTCACCTCATTAGAACGGATTCAAATGTATTCTTTTTGATGGCTGAGTAATACTCCATTGTGTATATGTACCACGGCTTTCTTATCCATTCATCTGCTGATGGACATCTAGGTTGCTTCCATGTCCTGGCTATTATAAACAGTGCTGCGATCAAAACAAAACTTTGGGCTTTAGTTTGTGCTTTAGTTAGTTTTGTTCTTAACTGGTAGATGTATTTTTTTATTTCCTTTGTCCATCTTGTCATCTACTATACTTAATTTTTTTTGGACTGTTTTGATCTTGCTTGTGGGTGTATATGTTATATGTATATATTCCATTATTTTAATTAATATTTGCCTGATTTTGTAACTGCCATTTGTCTGAGGTGCATGTTTGGATTCTTGTTTGGGAGTATTTGTTTTAATCTCACTTAACGCCATAAAAAAACACTTGTGGAATCTTTGTTCCTAACCAGAGATCAAACCCTGAGCCTTGGGAGTAAGAGCACTGATTCCAAGATCTTAGACGATCAGAGAACTAACTCAGGAAGTATCAAATGGTGAGATTTCAAACAAAGGAAACCACTTGAATACAAGAGCCAGCATCATCCAACCGTCAGTAGCACAGTGTGAAGGATGCCCCATCTAAACAACAAACAAAACAAAAATACAAACCCAATCATCAACAGACAGGATTACCATCTCACTCAGCCTTGCCTATCAGAAGAAAAACAAAAACACCACAACAGAGAGTCGCCCCTGCTCACTGAAACTAGAGAAAGCCCATGTGCATCAACAAAGACCAAGCATAATCAAACATTAATTAATATTTTAAAATATCAAAGCAAAAAGACTATTGCAGACATCAAGGCATTTTACAGTGCAATAATAATTAAGCATGCTAACGTTTTTACAAGAATACACAAACACCCAGTAGAATAGAGATTCACATAGTAGACTCTCACCTATACAGATAGATAATACAATATGCACTGTGTCTCACAAACATACTTTTGAGGATGATTACAGATTTAATCTAAACAACAAAGCTTCTGAAGATAATAGAGGAAGATATCTGGTTACTTGCAGAGTAGGCAAAGACTTTGAAACAGAGCACCCAATACACAAACTAGGGAGCAAGTAACAGATAATTTACACTACATTAAATATAATCATCAGAAGACACCATGATATTGATGAACCTATTTGCAGGGAAGGAATGGAGACACAGATGTAGAGAATGGACTTAAGGACACAGTCGAGTAGGGAGAGAGTGGGACATATGGAGAAAGTAGCATCAACATATGTACTCTATCAGGTGTAAGATGGATAGCTGGTGAGAAGTGGCTGTTTAGCACAGGGAGTCCAGTCTTGTGCTCTGTGGTGACCTGGGGGGATGGGATGGGGGAGACTCAGGAGGGACATAATGTATGCATAATTATGGCTGATTTCCATTATTGTATGGCAGAAACCAATACAACATGTAAATATTTAAAAACAACAAATAAAAATAAAAACAGACAAAAAAAGAAAAACAAAAACAAACAAACAACAACAACCAAAAAAAACTCAGCACAAATTTCATCCTATACAAAGCTTACACAAACCCCTGGACCAACCTTAAAGGGCAGAAACCAAAAGAACACAGACTGGCTGAATGGATACAAAAACAAGACCTATATATGTATATGCGCTGTCTACAAGAAACCCACTTCAGACCTAAAGACACATATAGACTAACTATGAGAGGATGGAAAAATATATTCCATGCAAATGGGAAGCAAAAGAAAGCTGGAGTAGCAATCCTCATATCAGACAAAATAGACCTTAAAATAAAGAGAATACAAGAGATAAAGAAGGACACTACATAATGATCAAGGGATCAATCCAAGAGGAAGACATAAAAATTGTAAATACCTATGCACCCAAGATAGGAACACCTCAATACATAAGACAAACACTAACAAACATAAAAGGAAAAATTGGCATTAACACAATAATAGTAGGAGATATTAACATCCCACTCACAACTGACAGATCATCAAAATAGAAAATTAATAAGAAAACACAAGTCTTAAATGATACATTGGATGAGATGGATCTCATTGATGCCTTCAGGATATTCCACCCAAATGCAGAATAAACCTTCTTCTCAAGTGCACAAGGAACATTCACCAGGAGAGATCACATCTTAGGTCACAAATCAAATCTAAGTAAATTTAAGAAAATTGAAATCTTATCAAGCATTTTCTCTTACCACAACACTGTGAGACTAGATATCAATTACAAGGGGGAAAAAAACCTGTAAAAAACACAAGGACATGAAGATTAAACAATACATTTTATAAATAACCAACAAGTTATTGAAGAAATCAAAGGGGAAATAAAAAATTTTCTAGAAACAAATGACAATGAAAACATGACAACTCAAAAACTATGGGATGCAGCAAAAGCAGTTCTAAGAGGGAAGTTTATAGCAATAAAATCCTACCTCAACAAACAAGAAAAACATCAAATAGGCAACTTAGCCTTACATCTAAAACAGCTGGAAAAGGAATAAGAAGAACAACAATAACAACAACAACAACAAAAGAAATTAGAAGGAAAGAAATCATAAAGATCTGATCAGAAGTAAACAAAAAATAAATGAAGGAAGCAACGGGAAAAATTAATAAAACTAAAAGCTGGTTCTTTGAGAAGATAAAATTGACAAATGTTTATTGAGACTCATCAAGAAGAAAAGAGAGAAGAATCAAATCAACAAAATTAGAAATGAAAAAGGAGAAGTTACAACAGACAATGCAGAAATCCAAAGGATTGTAAGAGACTATTATGAACAACTATATGGTAATAAAATGGATAACCTGGAAGAGCTGGGCAGATTCATAGAAAAGTTCAATCTTCTGAGACTGAACCAGGAAGAAATAGAGATTATGAAGAACCCAATTACAAGCACTGAATTTGAAAGTGTGATTAAAAAAAAAAAATCTCCTAAAAAACAAGAGCCCAGGACCAGATGGCTCCACAGGAGATTTACATCAAACGCTTAGAGAAGAGCTAATGCCTATCCTTCTAAAACTTTTTCAAATAATTTCAGAGGAAGGGACACTTCCAAATGCATTCCACGAGGGCACCATCAAACTAATAGCAAATCCAGACAAAGAAAGCACTAAAAAAGAAAACTACAGGCCAATATCACTGATGAACATAGATGCAAAAATCCTCAACAAAACTTAAGCAAGCAGAATTCAGCAACACGTCAAAAAGCTCATACACCATGATCAAGTTGGGTTTATTCCAGGGATGCAAGGATTCTTCAATACACACAAATCAACTAATGTGATACACCATATCAACAAATTAAAAGATAAAAAGCATGTGATAATCTCAATAGATGCAGAAAAAGCCTTTGATAAAATTCAGCACCTATTTATTATGAAAATGTCAGAAAATAAGTATAGAAGGAATCTACATAGTAAAGGCCATATATCATAAGCCTACAGCAGACATCATTCTCAATGGTGAAAAACTAAAAGCATTCCCTCTAATATCAAGAACAAGACCAGGGTGTCCACTTTCACCACTATTATGCCACATAATTTTGGAAGTCTTAGCTACAGAAATCAGAAAAGAAAAAAAAACAAAAGGAATCCAGATCAGAAAAGAAAAATTAAAGCTCTCACTGTTTGCAGATGACATGATACTGTACATAGAAAGCCCTAAAGAAAGCATCAGAAAATTGCTACAGCTAATTAGTGAATTTAACAAAGTTGCAGGATACAAGATTAACACACGAAAATCACTTGCCTTTCTATATAATAACAGTGAAACATCAGAAAGGGGATCAATTAAGGAATCAATTCCATTCACCATTGCAACAAAAAGAATAAAATATCTAGGAATAAGCTTACCTAGGAGACAAAAGAACTATACACAGAAAATTATAAGACACCAATGAAAGAAATCAAAGATGACATAAACAGATGGAGAGCCATTCCATGTTCCTGGGTTGGAAGGGTCAATATTGTGAAAATGACTATACTACCAAGTGAAATCTAAAGATTCAGTGTGATCCCTATCAAATTACTAATGTCATTTTTCACAGAACTAGGACAAAAAATTTCACAGTTCATGTGGAAACACAGAAGTCCCTCAACAGCCAAAGCAGTCTTGAGAAAGAAGAATGGAGCTGGAGGAATCAACCTTCCCTGACTTCAGATTATACTACAAAGCTATATTCATCAAGGCAGTACCAGTATGGTACCGGTACAAAAACAGAAATATAGACCAATGGAATAAGATAGAAAGCCCAGAAATAAACTCATGTACTTATGGGTACCTTATTTTTGACAAAGGAGACAAGAATATACAATGGGGACAAAGACAGCCTCTTCAATAAATGGTGCTGGGAAAACTGGACAGCTATATAAAAGAATGACATTAGAACACTTCCTACCACCACACACAGAGATAAACTCAAAATGGATTAGAGACCTAAATGTAAGATCAGAAGCTATAAAACTCTTAGAGGAAAACATAGGCAGAACACTCAATGACATAAACCAAAGCAAGATCCTCTATGATCCAACTCTTGGAGGAACAGAAATAAAAACAAAAGTAAACAAGTGGGACCTGATTAAACTTGAAAGTTTTTGCACAGTAAAGGAAGCTATAAGCAAGGTGAAAAGACAACCCTCAGAATGGGAGAAAATAATAGGAAATGAAACAACTGATGAAGGATTAATTTCCAAAATATATAAGCAGCTCATACTACTCAATACTAGAAAAGCAAACAACCCAATCAAAAGGTGGAAAAACACCTAAACAGACATTTCTCAAAAGAAGACATACAGATGGCTAGAAAACACATGAAAAGATTCTCAGGATCACTCTTTATTAGAGAAATGGAAATCAAAACTACAATGAGATGTCACCTCACATCAGTCAGAATGGCCATCATCAAAAAGTCTACAAACAATAAACACTGGAGAGGGTATGGAGAAAAGAGAGCACTCTTGCAATGTTAGTGGGAATCTAAATTGATACAGCCACTATTGAAGATGGTATGGAGATTCCTTAAAAAAATAAGAATAAAACCATCATAAGACCCAGCAATCCCACTCCTAGGCATATATCCTGAGGAAACCAAAATTGAAAAAGACACATTTATCCCACTGTTCATTGCAGCACCATTTACAATAGCTAGAACATGGAAGCAACCTAGAAGTCCATTGACAGATGAATGAATAAAGAAGTTGTGGTATATATACATGAGGGAATATTATTCAACCATAAAAAGGAACACATTTGAGTCAGTTCTAATGAGGTGAGTGAACCTAGAGCCTATTATACAGACTGAAGTAAGTCAGAGGAAGAGAAATATTGTATTCTAATACATATGTATGAAATCTAGAAAAATGATACTGAAGAATTTATTTACAGGACAGTAATGGAGATTTGTTTCTGTGTGTAACAATTAGAGAATACACATTATCTAATGCATACATAAAGCATTTATAAGAATTAACCAAACTCATGTAAAAAACCTATTTCTGGTTTACTGCAGCAAAGTCTAGTTTTGCTTCAATGATTTCATTAAACAATGAAATTATCTTGAAAATATTTTAACAAAGTTTAGAAAAAGAGAGAATTAACCATATATTAAGCAAAAGTCCAGTCTAAAGTAATTTTGGGCTTCCCTGGAGGCTCAGTGGTAAAGAATCTGCCTGCAGTGCAGGAAATGTGGCTTTAGTTCCTGGGTCAGGAAGATACCCTGGAGAAGGAAATGACAACCCACGCTAATATTATTGCCTGGAAAATCCCATGGACAGAGGAGCCTGGTGGGCTATAGTCCATGGGGTTGCAAGAGCGGACATAACTTAGTGACTAAACCACCACCACACAAGGACATTTTAAAAATCATTTTATGAGGCCATGTACTCTAGACACTGAAACTAAAACATGATTTGAGAGCAACAATAACAATGTATGCTTGCAATCCAAACACACATTCCTAAATACAGCCATACGTTACTTTATCATGCTTTGCAGATATTTCATTTTTAACAAATTGAAGGTTTGGGGAAAACCAACATTGAGGAAGTAGGGTCATTTTCCAACAGCTTTTGCTTAATTTATGTCTCTGTGCCACATTTTGATAATTTTCCCAATATTTTAAATGTTCCAGTTATTATATGGTGATCTGTAATAAGTGATCTTTGATGTCACTGCTGTAAGTTTTTAAGGGGTTCCCTGATGGTTCAGCTGGTAAATAATCTGTCTGAAATGCAGGAGACACAGGAGATGTGAGCACTATCCCTGAATCAGGAAGATACTCTGGAGAAGAAAATAGCAACTCACTCTAGTATTCTTGCCTGAAATATCCTATGGACAGAAGATCCTGGTGGTCTACAGTCAAATGGGTCACAGTCAGACATGACTGAACATGCAACTAAGCATGCCTGTTGTAACTGTTTTGGGTTGCCAAGAACCCTGCCCATATAATGAAGTGAAAGTGAAAGTCGCTCAGTCATGTCTGTGTCTGACTCTTTGAGACCCCATGGACTGTACAGTCCATGGAATTCTCCAGGCCAAAATACTGGAGTAGCTAACATTTCCCTTCTCTGGAGGATCTTCCCAACCCAGGGACTGAACCCAGATCTCCCACATTTCAGGTGAATTCTTTACCAACTGAGGTATTATATGCCCATTTAATAAGGTGAACTTAATCAGTAAATGTTGTGTGCATTCTGACTGTTCCACCAATCAGTTGTTCCCTGTCTCTCTCCTTCTGCTCAGGCCACTTCATTTTGTGGGACACAACAGTATTGAAATAAGCCCAATTAAAAACTCTATAATAGCCTTTATAAAGTGAAAGAAAGAGTAGCACATTTCTTTACTTTAACACAAAAACTAGAAAAGAATAAGTGTAGTAAGGAAGGCATGTTTAAAGCTGAGCTAGGCTAAAAGCTAGACCTCTTATGTCAAATAGTTAGTCAAGTCATGAATGCAAAATAAAAGTTCTTGGTGGAAATTAAAAGTACTACTACATGAATGATAAGAAAGCAAAACATCTTATTGCTGACATAGAGAAAGTTTGCGTGCTCTGAGTAGAAGATGAAACCAGGCACAACATTCTCTTAAGTCAAAGTCTAATATAGAACAAGGCCTTAACTGCCTTCAATTCCATGAAGGTTTAGTGAGGTGAAGAAAT
>SJYA01002202.1:0-18017 GCA_006410615.1 Neotragus moschatus | reverse complement strand
CGACCGCCCTCCCTCCCTCCCAGAAAAATCAACCTAGTAGAATTTGGCTCAGGAGGCTTAAGGAAATAAACCGCCTTGAAAACAAAGAAGTACAAGATGAAGAAGCAATTCCTGATATAGAAGCTGCAATAGATCTGCTGTCCAGATCTATTTCAGATACAAATGAAGGTGGCTACACAAAACAAATTTTTGATATAGATAAAACACTTTTTTATGCTGGAAGAAGATACCACCTATGACTTTCATAGCTAGAGAAGAGAGACCAATGCCTGGCCTCAAAAGACAAGTGTAACCTTTGATACTCTATAGAGAGAAGAGTAGGAAGACCCTGAGCTCACCTCCTGCCATAAGCACACCAAAATTAAAACTATTTGGAAAACGACTATATCTAAGAATAGAGAAGACATAGGAGAAAGACTAGGAGAAAAAAATTTCCACAACTTAAAAGTGTGAAGGAGAAAATAAAAGAAAATGAATAGGAAGGGTGGAGATGCCCACATTCCCAAGTTGGCAATCCACAAGCAGAAGGATAGTCATAAGGAGTGAGGGGTATGAGACCCGTAATAAGCCCTCCAGCCATGGGGTCCTGTGCAAGGAAGATGGGCCTACAGAACATCTGGCTTTAAAGGCCAGAGGGGTTGTTTATGAGAAGCCATAACGCTATGGGAAGCAGAGATACTGCTCCTAAGGGGTTCATGCAGAAACCTCACATGCTCACAGGGTCAGGGGCCAGACTCACAGCACTTGTCAGCCCTGTCATAACAGAAGAACCCACACAGCCCATATAGGGGGCATGCCTAAAGCATTAAATCCTGCTGACAAGAGGGTAGTGTGCTGCTGGGTCCCATAGACTATCTCCTATTATATAACATCTCTTCTCCAAGATTGAATGATATAATCAAACTACCCAACACACTGAAATAAACACAGAGAAGTAGGGAAAATGTGGAGATAGAGAAAGGTGTTCTAAACACAAGAATAAGACAAAACTTTAGAAGAACAAAACAAAGTGGAGATAAGCGATCTACTTGATAAGGAGTACAAAAAATGATCATAAAGATGCTCAACAAACTTGAGAAAAGAATGGNTGCCCATCAAAATCTCCTGCCGCGTGACCTTGTCATGGGTGGGATTCCTCACGCTGGCTCCCGGCACTTCTTATCTGCAAGACTAATTTTATTGTAACGAGATATAATGAGCAGCAGGTTACATTCAGACACAGGAAGTTGCCGCCTTTTCCCACCTTTATTGTCCGCTTCCTTGACACTTATCACCCAAAAGGTGTAGTTTCTTGTCAGTCTGGAGGCTCCTGAGTTTCTTTTTCCTCCCATGGACACCCACTGTTTAAAGATGCATGGCTTCTTGCCACCTGGCCCCAGCCCACATTTCTCTGCTCAGATCTAGCTACCTAGCTACCTGCATGCTGCTACATTCCCATCCTCTTCAACCATCTTGGACGCATTATTATGACTATGATGCCAATTCTCTCTGCTGTACCAGGTCGCTGACCCTTCTCTCTATGGTCACCACAGAGCAGAAAACAAATAGCTTTACATTAAAATTAGAGCCCATTGGGTACTTCCCTGGTGGTCCAGTTGTTAAGACTCCTGGCTTTGACTGTGGAGAGGCACAGGTTCGATCTCTGGTCTAGGAACTGAGATCCTGCATGCTGCAGGGCAGAGGCCTCCCCACCCCACCCCCCAAAAATTAAAGCCCATCTTATAGTGCTTTGGCTTCCCTGGTGGGTTAGATGGTAAAGAATCTGCCTGCAATGCAGGAGATCCAGGTTCGATTCCTGGATCAGGAAGATCCCCTGGAGAAGGGCATGGCAACCCACTCCGTTATTCTTGCCTGGAGAATTGCAGGGAGAGAGGAGCCTGATGGTTTACAGTCCATGATGTTGAAAAGTGCTGGACACAACTAAGCAACAAGCACTAGCTACAGTGCTTTGCTCATTAAGAATATTAAAACAGAATAGCTACCATACTTGGTGCTGTGTAATGGGGGACTTGGCCTTTTCCAGAGATAGTGGGTTCCTGGGAAGTAACCACTATCACTTGGAATTTCCTAATGAGTGTCTTTTCATTTATGGTGGGCCCCTGAAAAAATATTTCTTTGAGCTCCTTTTTGGGGTGGGGGGGGTGGAGGTAAGAATGCTGGAATGGGTTGCCACTCCCTTCTCCAGGATATCTTCCTGACCCAGGGACTGAACCCAGATATCCCACATTTTAAGCAGATGCCCTACCGTCTGAGCCACCAGGGAAGTCCTGGAAAAAACTTGATAGTTTATGATAATGAGATAACTCAAGGTGGGGTGGATGAAAGCATCAGTTCTTCAGCATTCAACCTTCTTTATGGTCCAACTCTCACATCTGTACATGACTATTGGAAAGACATAGCTTGGACTGTATGAACCTTTGTTGGCAAAGTAATATCTCTGCTTTTTAATATGCTGTCTAGGTTGTGGCAACCCACTCCAGTACTCTTGCCTGGCAAATCCCATGGACAGAGGAGCCTGGTGGGCTGCAGAACATGGTGTCACAAGGAGTCAGACACGACTGAGCGACTTCACTTTCACTTTTCACTTTCGTGCATTGGAGAAGGAAATGGCAACCCACTCCAGTGTTCTTGTCTGGAGAATCCCAGGGATGGGGGAGCCTGGTGGGCTGCCATCTCTGGGTCGTACAGAGTCAGACACGACTGAAGCGACTTAGCAGCAGCAGCAGATTTGTCATAGCTTTTCTTTCAACAAGCAAGTATCTTTTAATTTCATGGCTGCAGTCACCATCTGCAGAGATTTTGGAGCCCAACAAAACAGTCTGTTTTGTTTCCATTGTTTCCGCATCTATTTGCCATGAGGTGATGGGATCAGATACCATGATCTTAGTTTTCTGATATACATAGTGACTAATACCTCAGTCACTAATAAAAATAGTTATAATAACATTTGTAAATATTATGAACCCAACATTTAAACACATAAATGAATGAAGCAAATATTAACAGACTAATGGAAAAAATAGACAGTAATTAAATCATATTGGAGACTGAAATATTCTTACTTTCATCAATAGGCAGATAACCCAGACAAATCAGTATGGAAATGGTAGAACTATGCTTTTTTCTAATTTAAGTATAGTTGATTTTATAATGTTCTGTTAGTTTCAGAATATATATATATTCTTTTTCAGGCTTTTTTCCATTATGGGTTATTGCAAGATGTTAAGTATAGTTCCCTGGGCTATCTAATAGGTCCTTGTGGTTTAACTATATTATATATAGTAGTGTTCATTTGTTAATCCCAACTCCTAACTTATCCCTCTACCCCTCCTTTCCACTTTGGTAATCATAAGGTTATTTTCTATGTCGGTTAGTCTATTTCTGTTTTGTAAGTAAGTTCATTTGCACCATTTTTTAGAGTCCATATATAAGTGATATCATATGATATTTGCTTTTCTCTAACTTACCTCATTAGTATGATAATTTTGAGTCAGCCATGTTGTTACAAATGGTGTTATTTCACTCTATTTCACTCTATTCCATTGTGGGGTGTGTGTGTGTATACTGCATCTTCTTTATCCATTCATCTGTTGATGGACATTTAGGTTGCTTTCATATCTTGGCTATTATAAATAGTTCTGCAATGAAGACTGAAGTGCATGTATTTTTTTTTACTTAGAGTTTTTCTCTTTTCCAAATTTATGTCTAGGAGTGAGGTTGCTGGTTCATATGGTAACTCTGTTTTTAGTTTTTTAAGGAACCTCCATACTGTTCTCCATAGTGGCTGTATCAATTTTCAGTCCCACCAACAGTGTAGGAGGGTTCCCTTTTCTCCACACCATCTCTAGCATTTATTGTTTCTGAGTTTTTGCTGATATCCATTCTGACTAGTATGAGGTGATACTTCATTATAGTTTTGATTTGCATTTCTCCAGTAATAGTTATGTTGAGTATCTTTTCATGTGCCTCTTGCCATCTATATGTCATATTTGGAGAAATGTCTCTTTAGACAGTCTGCCTATTTTTTGATTGTTTTTTTTTTAATTGAGCTTTATGAATTGTATATTTTGGAAATTAATCCCTTGTAATTCACATCATCTGCAAATATTTTCTGTCAGCCTGTAGGTTGTCTTTTTGTTGTGTTTATGATTTCATTTGCTGTACAAAAGCTTTTATGTTTGATTGGGGTCCCTTTTGCCTATTTTTGGTTTTATTTCCAATACTGTAGGAGACAGATCCAAAAAACTACTGTGATTTATGTCAAAGAGTGGTCTGCCTGTTTTCCTCTAGAAGTGTTTTGGTATCTGATATTACATTTAGGTCTTTAATCTTAATTTAAGTAATATCCGTCTTCATTTAAAACTATACTACCAAGCTATAGTAGTCAAAGTTGTGTGATACTAGGACAAATACAGACATATAGATCACTGAACAGAATAGAGAGCCCAGAAATGAGCCCACACACATACAGTCAGTTAATCCATGACAGAGGAGGCAAGACTATACAATGGGGAAAGAACAGTCTCTAAAAAGTGGTGTTGGGAAAACTGGACTGTTTCAATCAAGAGAATTAAACTGGACCACTTTAAATCACCATATATACAAACAGAGTCAATATGGATTAAAAGAAAATTCATTTAAGAAAATCTAAACAGTAAACTCTTTGATGTTGGTCTTCATAATACTTTTTGGATCTATCTCCTAGGCAAGGGCAATGAGAGCAAAAATAAACAGATGAGATCACATTAAACTAAAAAGCTTTTGCACAATAAAGGGAACCTTCAAGAAAATGAAAAGGCAACCAGCTGAATGGGAGAAGATATTTGTAAATGCTATATCCAATAACAGGTTACTATGCAAAAATGTATTAAAAGTTCATTATAACTCAGTGTTAAAAACTGCAAACAATCCAATTTAAAAGAGCAGAGAGTACAGCCACTATGGAGAACAGTATGGAGATTCCTTAAGAAATTGCAAATAGAACTGCCATATGACCCAGCAATCCCACTTCCGGGCATACACACCAAGGAAACCAGAATTGAAAGAGACACATGTACCCCAATGTTCATTGCAGCACTGTTTATAATAGCCAGGACATGGAAGCAACCTAGATGTCCATTGGCAGATGAATGGATAAGAAAGCTGTGGTACATATACACAATGGAGTGTTACTCAGCCATTAAAAAGAATACATTTGAATCAGTTCTAATGAGATGGATGAAACTGGAGCCGATTATACAGAGTGAAGTAAGCCAGAAAGAAAAACACCAATACAGTATACTAACACATATATATGGAATTTAGAAACATGGTAATGATAACCCTGTATGCAAGACAGCAAAAGAGACACAGATGTATAGAACAGACTTTTGGACTCTGAGGGAGAGGGAGAGGGTGGGATGATTTGGGAGAATGGCACTGAAACATGTATACTATCATGTAAGAAACAAATCGCCAGTCTATATTCGATACAGGATACAGGATGCTTGGGGCTGGTGCACGGGGATGATCCAGAGAGATGACATGGGGTGGGAAGTGGGAGGGGGTTCAGGATTGGGAACTCATGTACATCCGTGGCAGATTCATGTCAATGTATGGCAAAACCAATACAGTATTATAAAGTAAAATAAAGTAAAAATAAAAATTAAAAAACAAATAATAAATAAATAAAATTAAAATGGGCAGAGGACCTGAACACACATTTTTCCAAAGAAGTCATGCAAATTTCCAACAGACACCTGAAAAGATACTCAATATCGCTAAACATCACTGCAAACAAAATCACAGAGAGACCAATTCCATATTTTTCAGAATGGCTATCATCTAAAAGACAAAAAATAACAAGTGTTGATGAGGATGTGGAGAAAAGAGAACACTAGTCCATGGGGCTGCTAAGGGTCAGACACGACTGAGCGACTTCACTTTCAATTTTCACTTTCATGCATTGGAGAAGGAAATGGCAACCCACTCCAGTGTTCTTGCCTGGAGAATCCCAGGAACAGGGAGCCTGGTGGGCTGCCGTCTATGGGGTCGCACAGAGTCGGACACGACTGAAGTGACTTAGCAGCAGCAGTGCACTATTGGTGGAAATGTAAATTGATGCAGCCATGATGGAAAGCAGTATGGAGATTCATCAAAAAAGTTAAGAATAAGAGTACCATGTGTGCTGTGTGCTCAGTCACTCAGTTGTGTCCAACTCTTTGCAACCCCATGGACTGTAGCCTGCCAGGCTCCTCTGTCCTTGGAATTTTCCAGGCAAAAATATTGGAGTGGGTTCCAGTTTCCTACTCCAGGAGATTGTCCTGATACAGGCATCCTATTCATATCTCCAGCATCTTCCACATTGGCAGGCAGATTCTTTACCACTGCACCACCATACAATTCAGCAATTCCACTTCTGGGTATTTACCTAAAGAAAACAAAAGCAGTAATTAGAAAAGATGTATGTATGTCTACATTCATTGCAGCTTTTTTTGAAATAGCAGTCTTGGAAGCAACCTAAGTGTTCTTCAGTAAATGAATGGATAAAGAAAATGTGAGACAGATATCTATACATAATGGAATATTAGTAGCCATCTATAAGAAGGAATCCTTGCCATTTGTGACAACATGGATAGATCTACAAGGAATTATGCTGAATGAAATAGGTCATACAAAGAAAGATGAATACCGGAATAATCAGAACAAAACAAACAGAACAAATACAGACTGATAGAGAACAAAGCAGTTGCCAGATGAGAGGAGTTTGAGGGTTGAGTGAATAGATGAAGGAGATTAAGTACAATATTTAAAGTATAAAATAAATATGTCACAGAGACTAATATAAAGCTAAGGAATATGGTCACATTCTAGTGATGATACACTCTAATGGTGTCACATTCTAATTCTAATGGTCACATTCTAATGCTGACATTGGAAGGTAATCTTCTCTTAATGTAGGGTTTTCCTGGTGGCTAAGATGGTAAAGAATTTGCCTGCAATGCGGGGGGGCTGGATTCAATACTTGGGTCAGGAAGACCCCTGGAGAAGGGAATGGTTATCCACTCCAGTATTCTTGCCTGGAGAATTCCATGGACAGAGGAGTCCTGTAGCCCTTGGGGAATGTATTTCAATGCTGAATCACTGTGTTGTTTACCTGACACTAATGTAATAGTGTACATCAACTATGTTTTAATTTAAAAAGTCAAACTTTGAATACTGTCACAGATGTTGGATGCCCTGCTCCATATTCCCTCTGCCCAAACCTCTATTTCTCTATGGAGGCTTCCTCAGGCATCCCCATAGACTGCCTGGTTCAGGGCATTCCCCTAAGGACTAGGGTTTAATGCCTTCAGAGGCATCCCTCAGTCAGCGTGAGCCTCCTGCCAGTGGATAAAAATCCAACTATGTAGTCCTTTAATGTTACACTCTTGAGGTACATCTTAGTTGGCCCCTGGTAGGACTGACTTGAGTTACCTACAGTTGTAATTATGCAGTGATGTACCCCTAATAATACTGTAAGATTAACATAAAATCTTGCTAAAATGTTGACTATTGCTCTATCTAGGAAATAGTGTCTTTGTTTAACACTGTATTTATATCTCTTGGTGTGTGCAACAGTTTGTAGCATAAATCATACTGAAAAGAAAAAAAGCTACCTTATCTTTTCAGGAGTCTTTGAATTCTGGAATACAATTCATATATAATTATTAAACCTCTCCTTTGGTATAGTTGCTGCATAACTTGCCTCAGTGTTTGAACTTCCCAATCTGCTTGCGTTGTGGGAGACCTGGGTTTGATCCCTGGGTTGGAAAGATCACTGGAGAAGGGAATGGCTACCCACTCCAGTATTCTGGCCTGGAGAATTCTGTGTACAATATAGTCCATGGGTCACAAACAGTCCGGCCCAACTGAGCAACTTTCACTTTCACTTTGTTATAGTTGCTGCATAACTTGCCTCACTGTTAAGTAGGCTATTATTTTCCAAAAGTAGATTGCATTTTAAAATACCTGAGAAGCTTTAAAAATATACATTTCTGGGCCTTTACTTGGAATTACAAAATCCATCTCTCTGTGAGGGTGTTGTGTGTGTATGTGTGTGCGTGTAAATCCTTCAGGTGATTTTAATGCACGGTTCAGTTCCGGAACTGCACAGAAGTTTGGTATAATTCTTGCATCTCTCACCCTTAAAGGAGGGGGATTACAAAAGACAGGGTGGAAAGACAGAAAATGTGGGAGCGGAGGTTTGTACTATGTAGTAATTGAGACATAGAATTTTACAGCTACATAATAAAAATGATTTCATGACAGTATCAAAGCCTGTATCCAGGATCACTGAGATGTCTCTTGGTTTGGTCCTTCTTTATTACAGCTTATAATTTAAATGCTAAGGGCAGAAGCCACTTAAGATATTCAAGTATTATCCTTGAATATCTTTTATGTAAATGTAACCTTTAGGTGAGGAAGAAGGAGAGACAATATAATTAGTGAATCAAACGCAGATAATCAGCACCTTCTGTAGTATTGGCAGATAATTACAAGGCTAGGATTCTCGAAACTTGATATTTGAACAAGGAAATGAGGAAAACATCTGCAACTCATTCTGCAAAGTTAAAATGGTTCTCTTGAGTCTGTTTTCAACACAACATTAAATAGCAGATACTAAACCAACTCCCCCCGACCAAAAAAAAATCTTATGAAACTGTAAAACTAGAAAGCATGTGCAAAAAAAAAAAAAATCTCTTCTCACTTGGTATCTATTTCATGAACTAATTTTAAAAATGGGGTTTTTACAATATTTCATTGAACTTTTAAGAATATATTAAATTTTCTAATGCCATAGAACACCCTTGCAAGTTAATCTGTCAACCTGTCCAATTTGCATCAACCCCTCCATACACAACAATGTTGAAACTATGGTGGGGATGATTTGTTTCTAGGACTCCTTCATCTTCAAACTCTCTGTGAAGTTTCTGTAAGACATGTGGCTACATAAGAGCTGTGGCACACTGCATCACCTGCTGCTGCTAAGTCACTTCAGTCATGTCCAACTCTGTGTGACCACATACACAGCAGCCCACCAGGCCCCTGCGCCACCCAGAACATGTTTAATAAATGAATACACGAACAAGTGAATGAATGCGTGCATATTGCTCACCCCCTTACATTCTGATATTCCAAACTGGCCTTCGCCAACATATTCTCACATTCCACAATAGAGCTGTCAAATACTCATCAAACGCAGCCTATGCAAGGATATCAAAGACAAACAGTGCTGGACATATTGGTTAAAGTGGTGAAAACAGACTTTATTCAATAGCTACCCTCAGTCCGGGAAGGAACTGAACTCTATTCCAATGAGTGCAAAAATGACTGGGAATTTTAAAAGGAATAGGAGAGAGTAAGGGGCTTCCCTGAAGGCTCAGCAGATAAAGAATCCACCTGCAAGGCACGAGACATTCACTCCCTGGCTCAGGAAGATCCCCTGGAGGAGGAAACGGCAACCCCCTCCAGTATTCTCGCTTGAAAAATCCCATGGACAGAGGAGCCTGGTGGGCTACAGTCCATTAAGTCACAAAACTACTTCAGTGTAATTGTGATAAGGCCAGCCACATGGAGTATTCTAAACCTGAGTTTTCCATCAACTAATCTCAACACTGATCTGCTAAGGAAGAACACTTGGTAGAATTATAGATGAAAATCATCTCATTTAAATTATGTTTATTTAAGTAGAGGCTTTTTTGCTTTCAGAGCATCTCTACTATCAGATAATATTTATCCAAGTTACAAACTAATCAAATAGTTCTTGTAGTTTTGTCTTTCTCCCTCACTAACTGGTTTATTAAGTGCTCACTGGAGCATTTTTGTTTGTTTGTTACTTTTTATTGAGGTATAATTGATCTACACTACTTTATGTTTCAAGAGTTTGCCACTTTTAAAGGTTATATTTCAGTTACGATTGTTATAAAACATTGTTTATATTCCCTGTGTTGTAAAATATACCCTTGTAGCTTATTTTAGTACTATTAATACAATTTAGTAACAATTTGAACCTCCTAATCCCCTGTCCCTGTTTTGCCTCTCCTCTCTTCCCTTGCCCCACTGGTAACCACTTTGGATATGCACCCAGGAAAGTAATTGTTGGATCACAAGGCTGTTCTATTTTTAGTTTTTCTACGGAAACTCCATACTGTTTTCCACTGTGGCTGTACCAATTTACATGCCCACCAACAGTGTTCAAGGGTCCCTNCTGTCCCTGTTTTGCCTCTCCTCTCTTCCCTTGCCCCACTGGTAACCACTTTGGATATGCACCCAGGAAAGTAATTGTTGGATCACAAGGCTGTTCTATTTTTAGTTTTTCTACGGAAACTCCATACTGTTTTCCACTGTGGCTGTACCAATTTACATGCCCACCAACAGTGTTCAAGGGTCCCTGTTTCTCCATATCCTCACCAGCATTTGTTATTTGTGTTCTTTCAGATGAAAGAACCATCCTAACAGGTGATATCTCATTGCAGTTCTGATATTCATTTCTCTGATGGTTGCTGATGTTGAGTGTCTTTTAATGTGCCAGTTGGCCATCTGTATGTCTTCGTTGGGAAAATATCTATTCAAGTGTTCTGCCCATTTTTTAAGTCAGTTTCTTTATTTTCTTCATATTGAGTTATTATGACTTATTTACATATTTTGAAAATTAATTAAAAATTAAATTATTAGTCATATCATTTGCAAACATTTTCTCCCACTCAGTAGGTTGTCTTTTCATTTTGTCAATAGCTTCCTTTGCTATAAAAAACCTTTAAGATTAACTAGGTCCCATTTGTATATTTTGCTTCTGTTTCCTTTACATTAGGAGATAGATGCAAAAAAATATTGCCACTATTTATGTCAAAGAGTGTTCTGCCTATATTTTCTTCTAGGAGTTTTATGGTTTATGGTCTTACATTTAGCTCTTTAATCCACTTTGAGTTTACCTATGCATTGGTGTTTATAAATTGTTCTAATTGTATTCTTTCACATGTAGCTGTATAGTTTTCCCAGTACTACTTATTGAAGAGACCACCTTTTCTCCATTGCACACTCTTGGCTCCTTTGTCAAGACTGATTGACCATAAACCTGTGGGTTTATTTCTGGACTCTATTCTGTTCAATTTATCTATGTAGGAGGCTTCCTATGCATCACTTCAGTGTACTCCTCTTTAGGGGTGCCCCCATGGTCTGTGTGGGTCCTTCTATTATAATGGCTGCCTACTGCAGGTGGTCTGGTTGACTTGGTTGGCCCTCTGTCCAGTTGCTTGCCAGGTCCTGTCCAGTGGAGGTTATCCGCCTCTGGTTGGCAAGATAGTTCTACAGGCAATTGACTGTAGAACCCTGGAGGTCACTGGAGCTAGTCCTGGCTCACTGGTGGGCAAAGTTGGGATCCTGGTAATCCTGAAGCTGGTGCTGGGCTACTGCCAGCAGGTAAGAGCTAGGGACAGGTCCTAGGGTCTGTTTGTCAGGCCCAGAAGTCCCAGAGCTGGTGTTGGGTCACTGGATCACTGGTGGATGGCACTGATTCCTCACATACCTGGCTGAGTGGTCAGTTTGGGGTGTCCCAAAGCTTTTGTCTCCCCACTGGTCGGTGAGACTTACAGGCCTCAGAATCAACAATTCTAGCATGCTCCCAGGTGATTTTTAGACTATTAACAATGTTTATTACAACGTTCCCAGATTGTTTCGAATACTTTATANAGCCAGCTTCCC
Organism: Neotragus moschatus; assembly: GCA_006410615.1. Classification (NCBI taxonomy): domain Eukaryota; kingdom Metazoa; phylum Chordata; class Mammalia; order Artiodactyla; family Bovidae; genus Neotragus; species Neotragus moschatus. The sequence continues at coordinate 6,296 of SJYA01002202.1, read as the reverse complement.
TGAGAACCATCCGTCTCTGCCTCTCCAGTAGGAAGCTGCAGCTCACTCTGCATAGCTCTGCTCTCTCTAGCTGCACCTCTCATCTTTATATTTTTTCCAGGTATGAATCACATAAAAGTCCCCACATACTCCAGGGGACATGACTGAGCTCATTAAGTGAGCCTTTAGAGCTTCCGTCACGTCTCTAAAGAAATTATTATTCTCCAGGCTCTTCAACTTTCTCCTACCTTTCTCTTACAAGCTGGGATGTGGGCTAAGATTGACAGAACGATTTCACAGGCACTTAGCCTGACCTGTAAAAGTGGTCTACAGCTGTGGTACCTAAAACTGCTACCAATCTATGAAGATCTCAGTAAGGAAATTGAGAGTGTTAGAAACATTTTTGACAATCTGACATTGCTGCAATATCCAAGAGCATGATTTTGTATTTTACAATGGTATCTATCCACGATGGAGTAAATGGTTCTTCACCATATAGGTTGAACCATTACATCATATCTTAGGATATGCCATACTTTCTCTTCATTGTTTTGTTTCTTAGCCTTTGTGGCCTCTGCTGAAACTAACAAACTAGGAAAAGTCTTATTTTAACACCCTGTTGCAGTAAAGATTAAAAATAATTGTTTTATTCAGATTGGATATGACTAATATGCCTGATCAAGGCAAATACTTGATCTTTCTAATTATGCATAATAAAAGAGGAGTTCTAAAAGTCCAGGCTACTCTGACAAGGCTCCCCATGTCCTATTTATCCATTCAGGGGTGCCCAGTGCTTCTAAGTCATCACTGGAAGCCAGTATAACTTGGTCTCATCTAGGCGTGTGCAGGCCGAGGAAGCGCATAGCTTCTGATAAATAGCTGCCTTGCAAACTATGTGGTTGTGTATCCTAGCTCCTAAGTAGATCAATGTGAAAATTCATCTTTGAGCTTGTCTGTTCTCCCTTCCTGAACGTGGCCATGGAGGCTGCAGACATCCAGCTGTAGAAACTGACTAGGTCTGCTCAGAAGTTCTGGGGGAGGTGACAGTGGTGCTTAGGGCCAACTCAGCAACTGAGCTGGTCCACATGGGTTTTGAGAAAGCAAAGTAATGCCCTCTCCTACAAAGCAGTGCCCAGGCTGGGTTCACTGCTCCACCAGCTCTTAAGAAGCAGTTCCTCCAGGAAAGGCTGACCCCCACCAGTCTTTGGACCCCAAAGTCTGGTGTCTAGAGTGACCATCAAGGACTATAGCAATCAGCTTGTTCAGTTCATGTGCAGAGCCATAGCCAAGGACACAAGCCAGCCCTGCATGCACCGAGTCAGGACTGGTACCAGCAGCTGACACCTCATAGCACAGGACCACCATAATTGTCTCCTCATCGTCCACCCAGGTCCAGGACATTACCTGGAGCTGCCCTCAGAGATTCCCAGGGAGTTTTGGAACCCCATCTGCATTGTGCTATATCAGTCACTGATTCTCCAACTTGGAATCCTCTGCAAGCTGGAATCCTCTGGGCAGTTGCAAAAAATAGTAATGTTTGTTTCCCATCTCCAAATGTTCTGATTTAATTGGTCTGGTGTGCAGCCTGAGCATCAAGAGCTTTCAGAGCTCCCCAGGCAATTCCAAAGTGCAACAGAGTGTGAATGCAATCAGTAGGGTTGGTAGCCCCTCTCAATGAAGAAGAGAAGAAAATTACAATACACTGTGGGCTCTAGGGGGGCATTTCCTTGGGAAGGGTTCCTCTCAAACATAGAGTTCTTCCTGAGGTTTTTCCTACCCACAGTTTTGGAGCTTAGCTCAGAAGAAGGCAACACGAAGCCGCTCCTGGCAGCTTTAACATTACTGTACTAGCATTTTATACCGGAGAAGGCAATGGCGCCCCACTCCNTAAGTGAGCCTTTAGAGCTTCCGTCACGTCTCTAAAGAAATTATTATTCTCCAGGCTCTTCAACTTTCTCCTACCTTTCTCTTACAAGCTGGGATGTGGGCTAAGATTGACAGAACGATTTCACAGGCACTTAGCCTGACCTGTAAAAGTGGTCTACAGCTGTGGTACCTAAAACTGCTACCAATCTATGAAGATCTCAGTAAGGAAATTGAGAGTGTTAGAAACATTTTTGACAATCTGACATTGCTGCAATATCCAAGAGCATGATTTTGTATTTTACAATGGTATCTATCCACGATGGAGTAAATGGTTCTTCACCATATAGGATGAACCATTACATCATATCTTAGGATATGCCATACTTTCTCTTCATTGTTTTGTTTCTTAGCCTTTGTGGCCTCTGCTGAAACTAACAAACTAGGAAAAGTCTTATTTTAACACCCTGTTGCAGTAAAGATTAAAAATAATTGTTTTATTCAGATTGGATATGACTAATATGCCTGATCAAGGCAAATACTTGATCTTTCTAATTATGCATAATAAAAGAGGAGTTCTAAAAGTCCAGGCTACTCTGACAAGGCTCCCCATGTCCTATTTATCCATTCAGGGGTGCCCAGTGCTTCTAAGTCATCACTGGAAGCCAGTATAACTTGGTCTCATCTAGGCGTGTGCAGGCCGAGGAAGCGCATAGCTTCTGATAAATAGCTGCCTTGCAAACTATGTGGTTGTGTATCCTAGCTCCTAAGTAGATCAATGTGAAAATTCATCTTTGAGCTTGTCTGTTCTCCCTTCCTGAACGTGGCCATGGAGGCTGCAGACATCCAGCTGTAGAAACTGACTAGGTCTGCTCAGAAGTTCTGGGGGAGGTGACAGTGGTGCTTAGGGCCAACTCAGCAACTGAGCTGGTCCACATGGGTTTTGAGAAAGCAAAGTAATGCCCTCTCCTACAAAGCAGTGCCCAGGCTGGGTTCACTGCTCCACCAGCTCTTAAGAAGCAGTTCCTCCAGGAAAGGCTGACCCCCACCAGTCTTTGGACCCCAAAGTCTGGTGTCTAGAGTGACCATCAAGGACTATAGCAATCAGCTTGTTCAGTTCATGTGCAGAGCCATAGCCAAGGACACAAGCCAGCCCTGCATGCACCGAGTCAGGACTGGTACCAGCAGCTGACACCTCATAGCACAGGACCACCATAATTGTCTCCTCATCGTCCACCCAGGTCCAGGACATTACCTGGAGCTGCCCTCAGAGATTCCCAGGGAGTTTTGGAACCCCATCTGCATTGTGCTATATCAGTCACTGATTCTCCAACTTGGAATCCTCTGCAAGCTGGAATCCTCTGGGCAGTTGCAAAAAATAGTAATGTTTGTTTCCCATCTCCAAATGTTCTGATTTAATTGGTCTGGTGTGCAGCCTGAGCATCAAGAGCTTTCAGAGCTCCCCAGGCAATTCCAAAGTGCAACAGAGTGTGAATGCAATCAGTAGGGTTGGTAGCCCCTCTCAATGAAGAAGAGAAGAAAATTACAATACACTGTGGGCTCTAGGGGGGCATTTCCTTGGGAAGGGTTCCTCTCAAACATAGAGTTCTTCCTGAGGTTTTTCCTACCCACAGTTTTGGAGCTTAGCTCAGAAGAAGGCAACACGAAGCCGCTCCTGGCAGCTTTAACATTACTGTACTAGCATTTTATACCGGAGAAGGCAATGGCGCCCCACTCCAGTACTCTTGCCTGGAAAATCCCATGGATGGAGGAGCCTGGAAGGCAGCAGTCCATGGGGTTGCTGAAGGTCGGACACGACTGAGCGAGCGACTCTCACTTTCACTTCTCACTTTCATGCATTGGAGAAGGAAATGGCAACCCACTCCAGTGTTCTTGGCTGGAGAATCCCAGGGACGGGGGAGCCTGGTGGGCTGCCGTCTATGGGGTCGCACAGAGTCGGACACTACTGAAGTAACTTAGCAGCAGCAGCAGCAGCAGCAGCAGCAGCAGCATTTTATACTGATGAACTGGGGGCTGGGATCATTGCATTCCCCTGCCGTGGCTAAGAAAGTAATAACAACACTAATTATAATTGTAATTGCTTTTAAAAGATAAAATGATGTTCTCTGGAGAGTGTTCCAGCTCAGTAAAAATGCCAGCAGCATAGAATACAAACTGTGAAGACTGTAAATCTAGGAACAGCCAGCAGTTTTATTTTCATAGGTCTTCAAAACCACATAGCTTTTGCAAAATCTGAAATTATTCCCAAGAATCACATACATTTAATTATTTGAAGTTAACTTTGGCTACTTTTCCAATTATTTTTAAGGAGGAAAAAACTAGAAAAATCATGTATTAAGGAGAAATGTGTGATTATAATGCAGTAGCTAAAGGGGCCTTCTATCAGTACAGAGAATATTTGAAATGAAGGGTAGATACAAGTCTAAATTCTGGGCTTACTCTTAAAAAATTCACTCCAAAGCTATACTCAAAAATAACTTACTTTGTGCCCCTCTAAGGTCTACCCCACTGTCTTTCTTTCTCCCCCAAAACATACATATGGATATACTTATTACACTTTCATACATATGCTTGGCAATGAAAAGGTGATTTGTGTAAAGTTTAAATTTATGGAAAGCAGCATGATGTGCTAGAAAGAGCCTGAGGTTTTGGAGTCCTACAGAACTGGCTTTGAATTCTGCTTTTACTGCAATCTAAGTGTGACTTTGAACAACTCATTTAAACTCAGAATCTCCATTTTCTGTAAAATAGGAATATTCTCACTTTTCTCACAGTAACTTGCATGGCTGTGAGGAGTGGAGAAAGAACTAAAACTGGGGAACATCTGTGATATTAGATGAATCTTGAGTCCTTTCCATCCCTTCCCTTCAATTCATTCAACTGAAAACCAAAACTACCCATCTCCCCCTCTCCTGGTACTGTCTACATTAACATGTGTGTGTGCTAAGTCGCTTAAGCTGTGTCTGACTCTTTGCGACCCTATGGATTCGCAGCCTGCCAGTCTCCTTGGTCTATGGAATTCTCCAGGCAAGAATACTGGAGTGGGTTGCTGTGCCTTCCTCCAGGTTATATTAGCATAACTTTACTCTTGTTTTACTTTGATTAGTACCACTTTACTCTTCCAGGATATTCTTACCCAAGCAAATAACCTGATTGTTTGTTACAGGAACTTCCCAAGAGGCTCCTCAGCTCTTCAGTAAGAAGCATCAGCAGATGGTTTGTGGTCTAAGATTTCCTGGCTTCAATATCTTTATCTTGCTATTTCCACCAATGCTAACCCATGAGAGACTCAATATACAAATGGAGAATGGCCAGCTCTCATATAAAAAGACAACTCTGACCCATAATCTGTAGCAGCCAGCCCAGGAAACCAACTCATTATCAACAAAAACCAACCCAGGAGGCCAATCTACTATCTACAAATCAGACTCATAGAAGTCAGATCACTGTTTCTAGCAAACAGTCCAGGCATCCAAACAATAACTCCTGCAACAATTGGCCTCAAGCAGCCAGGACTTGATTGATAATTGCCAACTTTCAAGTTTCTGTGCCCATTTTCAACTTGGGACTAACTGAAAAGAACCTAAATATGTATCACATAGTCACATAGGATGATGCCTTGCATCCAGTCTGCCTGCATATAACTTCCCCATGTCAATAACCCCCATGAGGAGATACATACATTCCCTCTTTTCTGCTATAAAGTTTGACCTCTCCTCTGCTTTCCTGTGCCAAATATAAAAGTAATGATGACTGGCTCCCTTGCTCTGAATAAACACTCTTTGCCTCTCCTCATTTGGATGATGTTCATTGATTTCCACAGGCTTCCCCAGTAGCTCAGCTGGTAAAGAACCCATCTGCCAAGGCAGGAGAAACAATATACATGGGTTCCACCCCTGGGTCTGGAAGATTCCCTGGAGAAGGAAATGGGAACCTACTCTAGCATTCTTGCCTGGAAAATCTCATAGACAGAGGAGCCTGGCAGCCTACAGTCCGTGGTGTCGCAGAGTCAGACACAACTCAGTGACTGAGCACACATTTATTTTCACAACTGTTATATTGTGATCCTTTGTCATGGTTTAGTCGTGTTCAACTCTTGCGACCCCATAGACTGCAGCCTGACAAGCTCCTCTGTCCTTGAAATTTCCCAGGCAAGAATACTGTAGTGGGTTGCCATTTTCTTCTCCAAGGGATCTTGCCGACTCAGAGATCAAACCCGGGTCTCCTGCTTCGTAGATGGATTTTTTTTTTACTACTGAGGCACCTGGAAAGCTGCTTTGTGATCCTTATCCAAATCTAATTAAGACCATGTTAGGAAGAGAACATTTTCATATTTCTACATAGTTATGGATTTTTGAGCAAACTTTACTGGATTCTGAGTTAAAAGACAAGTCTTGGAATTTAAAGGGAAGTTGAATGCCAGAGAACTCCAG
>SJYA01002201.1:634303-678843 GCA_006410615.1 Neotragus moschatus | reverse complement strand
CCAACTGAGTGACACTTAAGTCCTTCACCTGCTGCATTACTGCAGCCAGTGGGTGTGAGCCAAAGTGGCACCAAGAGGGGCCCTCATCTGAACAGCCGCAAGAGTTATGGACTCTGGCTTGGAGCAGAGTGTTATACTAGGTCCAGAGTCATGGCAACTTGAACTTGGCAGCCGTATCTACTTCTGAGATTACGACTGCCTCACAGTCAAGTGCACCTGTGACGAGAATTGACCTCGGAGTGGGATGTAGACTGAGAAACCTCTGTTTTATAACTAACAATTCATTTGAACTCCTTTAATAGCTAGATGCTAAAGTAGCCATTTAAGTGTTTGAATTGCCGGACACTACTTTCCACCCTCCATTTCTTGAATGTAAGATATATATGTAGAATCACTGAGAGGTCCTCTCCTCCCAAAAAAGAGAGGAGGTTCTTAGAACTAAAAGTACGTTTCCAGTGTGTCTTTTGTTTCCATCATCCAAGTATGTAAACTTATTTGAAACTGAGAACCCTCCGTGAAGTATAAGTGCCCCCTGCAAAAGGGCTGTTTTTCAAAGGATTGTTAAAACCATATTTTGTGGCAGACATGTTTCAACATATTTGCCATTCTCAGAACATGCTACATTTCCTCTCATGTGTCGTGATTAGCTGGTTTCTATGTTTATCTATAGCATGTGGTATTTTTTTAACAGTGCTTCAGCAGAAATTTTTACCCTAGGCATATGGGAGATCAGTTATAATGCTTTGGCTTGAAAAAAATTTAATATTTTCAATAGCCACATTTTCCTAAGAAGATGATCTATGGGTACCCAAGGTTAAAATTCCAAAAATTATTTTTGCAATTTCTTTTTATTTGAANACAGTGCTTCAGCAGAAATTTTTACCCTAGGCATATGGGAGATCAGTTATAATGCTTTGGCTTGAAAAAAATTTAATATTTTCAATAGCCACATTTTCCTAAGAAGATGATCTATGGGTACCCAAGGTTAAAATTCCAAAAATTATTTTTGCAATTTCTTTTTATTTGAATTTTTATTGAAGTATAGTTGAGTTACAATGTTCTGTTAATTTTAGGTGTATAGCAAAGTGAATACATATATATATATATATATATATATATATCTCCACTCTTTTTAAAATTATTTTCCCATATAGGCCATTATAGAGTATTGAGTAGAGTTCCCTATTCTATACAGTAGGTTCTTACTAGTTATTTATTTGATATATACTAGAGTATATATTGGAAAAGGAAATGGCAACCCACTCCAGGATTCTTGCCTCCATCCCATGGATGGAGGAGCCTGGTGGGCTACAGTCCATGGGGTCGCAAAGAGTCGGACACGACTGAGAATGTATATATCAATCCCAGTCTCCCAGTTTAACCCCCTTCTCCTCTGTGGTGACCATAAGTTTGTTTCTATGTCTGTGACTCTGTTTGTTTTGTGAATAAGTTAATTTGTATCATTTTTTTTAGACTTCACATAGAAATGATAACATATGACACTTGCCTTTCTCTCTCTGACTTGCTTCATTTAGTATAAAAATCTCTAGGCCCATCCATGTTGCTGCAAATGGCGTTATTTTGTTCTTTTTTCTTTTTCTTCAAGTGATCTTTAAATGCAGCTGAGAAATTGTATTAACAATCCAATATCGATGTAGTTAGGCTATACATCATATTCTACTAACAGCCGCCTTCTTTAATATGTGTGTATGTATTTAAGGTAGCATAGGTTTACTGTGTATCAAACTTCCTATTTATCCTGACCTTCTTCAGGACTGTATTTGGAAGACACCTTCATAGTCACTTGCATACACATGGGACACTGTCATGCCTTCAGAAGCCTTCTCTCCCATCCTCCCTGTCCTCTGTCAGTTGGCCTCCTGTCAAGTTAGCTGATCAAAGTCGACATCACCTCTTCCCCTTTGGCCCCTGTTCTCCCTTCTCCTTGTATAAGCCTGGTGGTACCACGGCAGCTGGCACACCTGGCCGGGCACCTGCAATAGCTGTCCCATTCTTCTACCTCCTCACCTGATCCCTATGACTGACCCAACTGCCTCCTAGGGAGTGAGGCCAGGGATTCCGAAGACAGCCAGGGTATAGAGGAGGCGCTGTGTAAATAACAGCCATCTTCTGGCCTGATTCCCTGGAGGAGGAATGGCAACCCACTCCAGTATTCTTGCCTGGAAAAATCCCATGGATTGAGGAGCCCGGAGGGCTACAGTCCATTGGGGCACAAGAGAGTCGGACATGACTGAGCACACATCCCATCCTTCTGGCCTGATTCTTTTCTCAACATCAAACACCGCATGCGAAGTTTGTTTGGGGTATATAATTTTGGAATCTTTTCTTCTTTCTCCACAGTTTTGGTCTTTGACTATCCCTAGTACAGCAATGGCCTCTGTGATTAAAACACACACAGACAAAAATGCAATAGGAATAAGTTTTTCAAGGCAGTAACTCAATCCATTGTTTTGGTTTGTCTTTGTGTCTCTNTTGTTTGGGGTATATAATTTTGGAATCTTTTCTTCTTTCTCCACAGTTTTGGTCTTTGACTATCCCTAGTACAGCAATGGCCTCTGTGATTAAAACACACACAGACAAAAATGCAATAGGAATAAGTTTTTCAAGGCAGTAACTCAATCCATTGTTTTGGTTTGTCTTTGTGTCTCTCTTGCCTTCTCACTGTTGCCTCGGGATCAGTTGTTCTTTGCTCAATCGTTCAGCAAAAAAAAAAAAAAAAAAACAGGCAGTGAGCTCTGGCAGCGATGGAAACTGTGACTCTACTGTGGCCTCCAAGTGCTCAGAAGAGAGGTGAGTATTTACGAGGCCAGGCAGAGTTGGGGGGGTCTCACCTGTGCAAAGGCTTCACAAGCCCCTGTGTCTTCTGGCTCAGGGACCAGCCCCTACAGATTCATTCGCAAACTCTGGTGTAATATCACTGAACCTTGTTTCTAATAGTGCTTTGAGAGTGCAGGGACTAAGATTAAAGTTTAAGGCATCATAATACATCTGGGGGGCTTCCCCAGTATTCTTGCCTGGGAAATCCCATAGACAGAGGAGCCTGGCAGGCTACAGTCCTTGGGTTCACAGAGAGTAGGACATGGCTTAGCAACTAAACAACAAACATACATCTGAGCATAAAGGAAACATAAAGAAAGTCCTTGGAGTCAGGAAAACTGAGGCCAATAGGTAGAAACCTGTCCACATGAAGTTAACAGCAAGGGTCACAGAATGTACTGGAATAGAAGACATAAGTATGAGGTCCATGCCCCAACCAGGACCAAGGGAGCCATTTAGGATGAGAATAGTAGTCATAGTTTTTGCTAGACTCTTCTTCCAGGTCATCAACATTTCCCACCGCAGCCTACTGAGGCCAAAAATAAATATGGGGAGAAAAATCCTTTGCATGTATGAAGCACTTTGTATTTTCTGCCTCCTTCTCAATCCTTAATTAAGCTTTGTAGCCACCTTGTGAAGCCAGTCATTACCACAGGGTGAGGAGAGGGAGTCCCACAGGAGCTATGTGACTTGCCCAAGCATACAAGCTAGACAGGCCAGGCAAGGTGAGACTTCCCAGTTTCTGATGCCCACACCCCATGTGCAATCCAGCCTCGTCACCCTGGGTCTTGGCTCAGGGAATACACAAACAAGTGACTATTACATTGCTTTTACTTCTGGGAGCAATGGGTCCTCATTCAAAATAGGAACAAGGGGCAAGACAAATGGCATCTAACAGCAAAGAGATGGAAAAGTGGTACCACCACTCTCTTTAGGGGCTTGGAGTTCTGCTCTTTCTGAAGTTGTGTGTCCACTTGTAAGATTCCCTTTCTTACGTATATCACCAGGTTTTATTCTGTAAATGACCCATATGTCTTGCTGGGCTGTGGGGATTCAAAAGTGGTACCATGTGGTCTACTTGGTTGTATATAGGTTCAGTCCCATGTGATACCATGTCATATATGGTGTACTAGAGAAAGATGATGTATGGAGAGAGATGGAAATTTAGAGGAAGAAAATGTCCCTCCCTGGGCGTCAGGGAAGGCTTCACAGATAAGTGATATTTAAATAGAATCTAAAAATATGAGTAGGTGTGTGCTAGTTGGAAACAAGGGAAAAGAGCATTTGGGCAACTATGGTAAAGGTTTGATAAATCATGACTTCAGAATCCACCCCCGGATTCAAATCATGTTCCCTATTACCCACAGTCTAAAACTGAAATAGTAAGCTCAGCTCCCAACTGTGATGTCAAATAAGCTCTCTGTCCTTTGAGATGTCTCTCGATTCACTTTCCCTAGGCCACATGGAAAGCCAAGACCTTGTCGGATCTCTGAAAATTCTAAGGTTTGAGAGCATAAGAGGGAGGCACCAGGGCTGTTTTCATGGGTACCTCTGGTGCTGAATTTCTGCTTTTCTCTGATGCACTTCAGTTTATACAACGTCATTTAGGTACATATATGTGGACATATGTGTGTATGATATATACACACATGTATATCACATGCACATATATATACATAGACAGCATAGTAAAAGCAGAGACATTACTTTGCCAACAAAGGTCCATCTAGTCAAAGCTCTAGTTTTTCCAGTAGTCATGTATGGATGTGAGAGTTGGACTATAAAGAAAGCTGAGCACTGAAGAATTGATGCTTTTGAACTGTGGTGTTGGAGAAGACTCTTGAGAGTCTCTTGGACTGCAACGAGATCCAACCAGTCCATCCTAAGGGAAATCAGTCCTGAATATTCATTGGAAGGACTAATGCTGAAGCTGAAACTCCAATACTTTGGCCACCTGATGTGAAGAACTGACTCATCTGAAAAGACCCTAATGCTGGGAAAGATTGAAGGCGGGAGGAGAAGGGGATGACAGAGGATTAGATGGTTGAATGGCATCACTGACTCAGTGGACATGAGTTTGAGCAAGCTCCAGGAGTTGGTGATGGACAAGGAGGCCTGGAGTGCTGCAGTCCATGGTGTCGCAAAGAGTCAGACATGATGGAGCGACTGAACTGAACTGTACTGGTATGTGAATATGTATATAAAATCCACCCCTTACTTGATTAAAAATCTATTTTACTGGGGTATGGAGAAGATATTGACTACCAAGAAATAGATTTCTTTCATAGAAACACAGGTAACTTCAAATTGACCCTTAGTGACCTTCGTATTGAAGCCTTCCAGTAGCTGAAACACTGTAGTTTTTTGTTTGTTTTTTTTTTTTTTCACTTTAGCCATTTGTCACGTGTCCTTTTCTCTCACCCTTTTGTCCTTTTTCCCACTCTGTATCTCTGTCTTTCTCTGCCTCTCTCTCACCCTGAGATCCCTAGTTATTTCTTTCCTCCTTGTCCTTCTCCTCTCTCCTCCTTTCCTCCACAGTCCTGCTCAGTTCGGTGAAGTCGTCTATTGGTTCTTATTGCTCTCCTTGTCAAGGTCATGGCTTCTTAGTGGATTTTTTCTAAACAAAGACATTCCCTTTCCTAAGAGAAGTTTGAATTACAGTGTTTATAATTTCAATTGTCTATGACTCACCATATCTCTACACAGAGCGTGGTCCCTGGCAATAAGTGTTCAGTCAATACATTTGTTCTATGAATTGATTAATCAATTAAATAGTCCTTTGAAAAGGTCTGTCTTATCCTCGTGTTTGACTCTACTGTTATTTTGCCCTGAATGCTAGATACAAGGAAGCTTTGCTGTTACAGTAAGACAGGCCCAGTGACTGCCCACTGCATGGTATTTATCCACCCATCATGGAAGCCTGGCTGCCTAAATTTCCAGAAGGCCAAGTTTGTTAAACAAAATGGTTATTTGGTAAGGCCTGCAAAAGGGCCAAGGGTGGAAAGACATACAGCAGTTGAATCACAGGATTTGTGTCTCAGGAAAGAGGAAGAAAGAAGAGTGGGAATAGGGAAGCAGAGCAGTAGCATTTTTTTCTTTAAAGAAGAGATCAACTAGCAGTTGTGACATCTTGGGAGTAAGGATATGCATTCACCAAGTCGCTGCATTTTTGTAAGTTTTAGATATTTTGTAGTTTTGCTTTTTTTTTAAGTCCATCACTGTAAAAGAGAAAAAAATCCCATATAAGAGATGGCAAACTGAAAATGAAGTTGCCTTTGCTAACAAAGAGACATTTCAAAATATGATGCTCTTCCAAAAGAGAGGGCCCATAGCCCCCCAAAACAGGATACTGCTCCCAGGGAATTTTATCAGCAAGAGGCAAAAACCTCGTTTCACAAGAAATCTTTGTTGCTGGTAGTCTTTGTCTCTTACCACTGTAATGTGATTAAATCATTACAGGCCCATGATAAAAACTCCCATTCCTGTTCACTGGGTGTTCCCAGCTCTTAAAAATCCTTGATGAGGGGTTTCCCTGGTGGTCTTGTGGTTAGAAAATGCAGGGGATACCAGTTCGATCCTTTTCCGGGAAAATCCCACATGCCACAGGGAAACTGAACCCATGTTCTTCAACTACTGAGCCCACATGCCCTACAGCCCACACTCCACAACAGGAGAAGCCACTGCCCACCACAACTAGAGGGTAGCTCTGCTCACTGCAACTAGAGAAAGCCTATGCAGCACTGAAGAGCCAGCGCAGCCAAAAATTAAAATAAATATATATATTTTTAAACTCTTGGTAAAATCATCCTCTTCTCCCTCCCTCATCCACCATCTACAGGGAAACTTGCAAAGGGCTCTAAGGAATTTTCTCAAACTAGTCCTGTCTCCAAGTCATTTTCAAAGCAGTGTGAAACTAGTTTTTCAAAATGAATCATTTAAGGAAAAAAAAAAAATTCCTGATGGCTTCCCATGTTATTCTAGTAACTTCCCAGGAAGGTGAGAGAAACATACAGATATTCGCACAGCCACTTCAGTTACCAGAAAGTCTGAGAGGAGCCCATGTCATGAGATTCTGTCCAAGTGGCCACACGCTGTCCTGAACCTTCCTTCTCAGTTTTTTTGTTTGTTTGTTTTTTTCCCATTCTAGAAGAGTCAGCAAATGATTTCACACCTTTTTTGTTTCACTGCTAAAAGCAAGACAGTAACTTCCCTCTGGGCTGCCTCTGTGGGTTCCAAAAATACAATGGGTTCATTTTCATGCTAAGTGTGCAAAGGCTCTTGGGGGTTGCTAATGAAAGGCAAGGAAGGAAAGAAAGGAGAAAAGAGCGGTCAGGCTGGGGGATGTCCCTGATGGGAGCAGAGGGTCAGCTTCTGCCTAGAGTTACCATCCCCGCCCTTCCCCACCCCCTACCCCACCCCCAACTACGCCAGAAGAGAGAGGAAAAGCCCAACAGATAGCTCTTAAGCTGCAAATTAAAAGGCTAGGTCTAATTCAACCCTTAAACTCTTCGGCCTGATCTTCTATCCCTAAACCCAGGGTTATTTTTGGAACACACGCTATTGTTCACCAAGAAGAGGAGTCGACTGCTTCAGCCTTCCAGATAAAGAAATCTCTTGAGTAGGAAAAATAGCCAGTAACTTGCTTCCAGGTCAAAAAGTAAAACCGTGGTTCTATGAGATTCTAGCTTTACTTTTGAAATTAAAAATCTCCTGGGCCTAAGTCATTAGCCATAACAGACTAATCCCGTTCTCAGCATTACGAACACTGTATGATGCAAATCACACCATATCGGGCCCAACTAGCCAGCCAGGAATTTGTGAAATGAGCTCCAGGAGAACTTGCCCATCTCTAATTAGAAGAATTTTTGTAGGGCCCTGCTGATCGTGGTCTGCCTGTTTAAAAGTTAAACATCCAGTGGTGGTACCTGTTCACTGTATTTCTAAGCAGGCCCTTGGGCAGACTGACTGTAAGAGATTCCTTCCATGGTTATTGTTGTTCAGTGGCTAAGTAGTGTCCAACTCCTTGCAACCCCATGAACTGCAGCATGCCCGGGTTCCCTGTCCTCTATCTCCTTGAGTTTGCTCAGACTTATATCCGCTGAGTCAGAGATGCCATCCAACCATCTCATCCTCTGTTGCCCCCTTCTCCTCTTCCCCTCAGTCTTTCCCAGAACAGGGTCTTTTCCAAAGAAGCAGCTCTTCACATCAGGTGGCCAAAGTATTGGATCTTCAGCATCAGTCCTTCCAATGTATATCCAGGGTTGATTTCCTTTAGGATTGACTGACCATCAATCCTCCCTTGATGGCACCAAAGTCTGCCTCCCAGTAGCTTCTACTAGTCAGTTCTAGACTTGTCCTAGGGCATGTGCAGCATAACATCTTTTCATTCAGTTCAGTTCAGTCGCTCAGTCATGTCCGACTCTTTGTGACCCCGTGAATCGCAGCACACCAGGCCTCCCTGTCCATCACCAATACCCGGAGTTCACTCAGACTCATGCCCATCGAGTCAGTGATGCCATCCAGCCATCTCATCCTCTGTCGTCCCCTTCTCCTCCTGCCCCCAATCCCTCCCAGCATCAGAGTCTTTTCCAGTGAGTCAACTCTTCGCATAAGGTGGCCAGATGCTGGAGTTTCAGCTTTAGCATCAGTCCTTCCAAAGAAATCCCAGGACCGATCTCCTTTAGAATGGACTGGTTGGATCTCCTTGCAGTCCAAGGGACTCTCAAGAGTCTTCTCCAACACCACAGTTCAAAAGCATCTTTTCATTAGAAACCTTCAAATATTTGACAAACTATCAGACTTCAGTTCAATTAGGCCTCATTTCAATTAGTCCTTCCTATTTTGTTCCTCTGCCACAGTTTCCAGTTCCTTCCCTAGGATTGATCCAGTTTGCACAGTGTCCCCCTTACAACCCAGCCCCAGAAGTGGAACAAATAACTCCCTGAACTGAACAACTACGCCATGCATGCAGCCTGTGCTCACCTGAGCCATTTCCTTCAGCAGATGCGATGTGCTGTAGAATCATATTCCTTTCCAAGATCTGTGGACTACAGATACGCTAAGCCAACTGTAAATAGGATGGCTGGGAAAACCTCAATGCTACTGAAAGAAACACAGCTTTTAAATAGTAGTTTAAGAGGATCCCTTCATATACAAATACTTGACATGCAAATTATAAGTCCTTCCAAATTTTTCATTAAAGCTCATACACAAAAATGCTTTGACTGGGTAAACCTAATATAAATAACTATATGTTGTATATTTGACAATTTCCTAACTACATGGCTTTAAAATTATTCTGTGATTCTGTCTTGCTGTTCAAGGAAACATAGACTCTCTAGAAACGGAAAGACACAGAAAGACTGTCAAATCTGGTCACAAATTTTAGGAAGATATTATTATCCCATTTTACATATTTATTCAGAATTCATTCACCACATGCTGGCTGAGTGTTCTGGGCCTATTCAGAGGTAAAAAGTATAGTCCTCTTCTTGAATGAAGTTTATATCCCTAGTGGGGGAATCAGTGAAGCCAAATTTAAAATAATTTCATTTAGTGATAAGTGTTATGACAAAACAAAATGAAATAGGGCTGTGATAGAGACTTGACCAGGGATGAAAAATTTTAGAAGGGAACGTGTGACCTAACTGCTGAGAAGGTTTCAGCCACAACAGAATACGGGAGGAACTTCTTCCAAGCTATGGAAACAGCACATACAAAGGGCCTGAGGTACAAATAAACATATGTGTTCTGGGGAGTTAAATTAGGCCAATATAGCTGGAAAATATTAATAAAAGAGATAAGAAAGCCTTCTTCAGTGATCAATGCAAAGAAATAGAGGAAAACAACAGAATGGGAAAGNAAAAAGAAATGCAAAAAGGGAAAATGGTTGTATGAAGAGGCCTTACAAATAGCTGAGAAAAGAAAAGACAGAAAAGGCAAAGGAGAAAGGGAAAGATATACTCATTTGAATGCAGAGTTCCAAAGAATAGCAAGGAAAGATAAGAAAGCCTTCCTCAGTGATCAATGCAAATAAATAGAGGAAAACAATAGAACAGGAAAGACTAGAGATCTCTTCAAGAAAATTAGAGATACCAAGGGAACATTTCATGCAGAGATGGGCACAATAAAGGACAGAAATGGTATGTATGGGCTTAATAGAAGCAGGAGATATTAAAAAGAGGTGGCAAGAATACACAGAAGACTATACAAAAAAGATCTTCATGACTCAGATAACCACGATGGTGTGATCCCTCACCTAGAGTCAGACATCCTGGAATGTGAAGTCAGGTGGGCCTTAGGAAGCATCACTATGAACAAAGCTAGTGGAGGTGATGGGATTCCAGCTGAGCTGTTTCAAATCTGAAAAGATGATGCTGTGAAAGTACTACACTCAATATGCCAGCAAATTTGGAAGACTCAGCAGTGGCCACAAGTCTGGAAAAGGTCAGTTTTCATTCCAAACCCAAAGAAAGGCACTGCCAAAGAATGCTCAAACTACTGCACAATTATACTCAACTCACACACTAGCAAAGTAATGCTCAAAATTCTCCAAGTCAGGCTTCAACAGTATGTGAACTGTGAACTTCCAGATGTTCAAGCTGGTTTTAGAAAAGGCAGAGGAACCAGAGATCAAATTGCCAACATCCGCTGGATCATGGAGAAAGCAAGAGAATTCCAGAAAAACATCTATTTCTGCTTTATTGACTATGCCAAAGCCTTTGACTATGTGGATCACAATAAACTGTGGAAAATTCTGAAAGAGATGGGAATACCAGACCACCTGACCTGCCTCCTGAGAAATATGTATGCACGTCAGGAATCATAGAACTGGACATGGAACAACAGACTGGTTCCAAGTTGGGAAAGGCGTACATCAAGGCTGTATATTGTCACCCTGCTTATTTAGCTTTTATGCAGAATACATCATGGATATGTTGGGCTGGATGAAGCACAGCTGGAATCAAGATTGCTAGGAGAAATATCAGTAAGCTCAGATATGCAGATGACACCACCCTTGTGGCAGAAAGTGAAGAAGAACTAAAGAGCCTCTTGAAGAAACTGAAAGAGGAGAGTGAAAAAGTTGGCTTAAAACAGCATTCAGAAAACTAAGATTTAAATAACATTATAGTATTAATGATGAACACATCATTAAAGAGTGTAAGAACACTGAAATGTGGAATATACATGAAATTTTAGCTTTCCAAGCTACTGGAAGAAGTTATTACATTATATTGAAGGTCCTAAACACATTACAATGAAGGGATAACTTTCACTTACTGAAAGATTTTAAATGATTTGGGGGTGGAAAGTAGGGCAGGGGGTTTGAATTAAGTGGACAGAAATGACAGAAGTAAGGATCTTGAGTAGACTGATGATGGTGAACAGCAAGGGAGATGGCATCACTTATAAGATTCCTTTCTAGAGGGAAATCCAGAAAACAGCAAGTTTTGTAAGGCAGATAGTGAGGTTTGACAATACAGAGCAGCATACTGTCTGCTGTATAAAAGCTCCAATTGATCAGTTGATTCTAACTTATTAGTGAGAAACTCTTGGTTCCTGGTGGCTCAGACAGTAAAGTGTCTGCCTATAATGCAGGAGACCCAGGTTCAATCCCTGGGTCAGGAAGATCTGGAGAAGGAAATGGCAACCCACTCCAGTGTTCTTGCCTGGAAAATCCCATGGATGGAGGAAACTGGTAGGCTACAGTCCAGGGTCGCAAAGAGTCAGACACGACTAAGCAACTTCACTTTCTTGGTTTGAAAATGCTATGAAATGCTGTAAACAATGATTTTCCCTGAGATGATCCAGGTTTTGGAGCAGTGACGTTTCCCACTCCCCCCACAATAGGTAAACAATAAAAGTGTGAGAACAATAGGAGGAGAAAATATTATATCCAACTAAATCTCAGGAAACAAGTAGCAGATTCAAAATTTTTCTTCCTGTGTTTTGACTTTTATTCTCCAAGTAAGTACAGAAGTGTATATGAAAGTCAGTGATGACTTACACTAAGCACTGAAAAACAACCTGCCAAATTTGAATCTCTTGCAATCTGTCTTCTACCAATATTCAAAGATAGATATTTCTGAAAGGACAAATACAACATTCTGGCTTAAAGTAAGTGATAAACACTTAAATCTGAAAATCATGTTTATTTAAAAGGAGAAATATCACTGGAAAGGGGTTGAGGAACTGCATGAAGAGGGTTATCGGGAGTGACAGAAAACAACCTACAAGTATAGAGCTGATCTGCAGTAATGAGTCTACATGGTTATAATTAGTACTTTTACTAATATTTACTAAAATTACCACTTTTTTAGTAAAATATTACCACTTTTACTAATATTTAGTTTCAAGGAAATAAGTCTATATCAGTTCAGTTCAGTTCAGTCGCTCAGTCGTGTCTGACTCTTTGCGACCCCATGAATCACAGCACGCCAGGCCTCCCTGTCCATCACCAACTCCTGGAGTTCACTCAAACTCATGTCCATCGAGTCAGTGATGCCATCCAGCCATCTCATCCTCTGTCGTCCCCTTCTCCTTCCCCCAATCCCTCCCAGCATCAGAGTCTTCTCCAAGGAGTCAACTCTTCATATGAGGTGGCCAAAGTATTGGGAGTTTCAGCTTTAGCATCAGTCCTTCCAACGAACACCCAGGACTGATCTCCTTTAGGATGGACTGGTCGTACCTCCTTGCCATCCAAGGGACTCTAAAGAGTCTTCTCCAACACCACAGTTCAAAAGCATCATAATTTCAAGTTATTTTTATTATGAAGAAGAGAAATCATGTTATAATTAGAAGAGAAATCATGTTATAATTAGTATATAGCTCTTGGGATAAATTATCTATAAACTCAACTCCAATACTGATGTTTATAAAATTTATTATCATATTTTATACAGGGAAGACTACTGAAAGATATTCTACCTTTCACAAAACATGCTGCCATTTCTCTGACATCGCTGTTCACTGATTCATGTGCAAGAATACTACTGACTGGAAATATGGGTAAGTCACTGCTGTTATGCAGTTGGCCACAAGTATCTCAAAAACCTACATGATATAAAAATGGATATAGGATAACACTGACATTTACTGAAACAAAAGGAAGGATGCGCAAGCTGCCAAGTAAACAGAAGTATTAAAGGATGTCAGGAGAACCTATTTCATTCCCAGCTCTGTATTTAAAGCAAGACATATGATTTCTTCTGTCATTAAATTGGGTATAGGACTGTTGTTGTTCACTTGCTCAGTTGTGTCTGACTTTTTGTGACCCCACAGACTGCAGCATGCCAGGCTTCCCTGTCCATCACCATCTCCCAGAGCTTGCTCAAAATCATGTCCATCGAGTCAGTGATGCCATCCAACCATCTCGTCCTCTGTCATTCCCTTCTCCTGCCTTCAATCTTTCCCAGCATCAGGGTCTTTACTAATGAGTCAAGTCTTTGCATCAGTTGGCCAAAGTATTGGAATTTCAGCTTCAGCCATCAGCCCTTCCAATGAATATTCAGCATGGATTTCCTTTAGGATTGATTGGTTTGATCTCCTTGCTGTCCAAAGGACTCTCTCAAGAGTCTTCACTAACACAACAGTTCAAAAACATCAATTCTTCAGCACTCAGCCATCTTTATGGACCAACTCTCACATCCATACATTACTGGAAAAACCACAGCTTTGACTCTACGAACATTTGATGGCAATGTAATATCTCTGCTTTTATGTCTATGTCTATGTCTATGTCTGTGTCTGTGTCTAGGTTGGTCATAGCTTTTCTTCCAAGGAGCAAGCATCTTTTAATTTCAGGGCTGCAGTCACCATCTACAGTGATTTTGGAGCCCAAGAAAATAAAGTCTATCACTGTTTCCATTGTTTACCCATCTATTTGCCATGATCTTCATTTTTTCAACGTTGAGTTTTAAGCCAGCTTTTTCACTCTCCTCTTTCACTTTCATGAAGAGGCTCTTTAGTTCTTCTTCACTTTATGCCACAAGGGTGGTGTCATCTGCATAACTGAGGTTATTGATATTTCTCCTAGCAATCTTGATTCCAGCTTGTGCTTCATTCAGCCTGGCATTTCCATGATATATTCTGCATAAAAGTTAAATAAGCAGGATAACAATATACAGCCTGGATGTACACCTTTTCCAACTTTGAACCAGTCTGTTGTTCCATGTCCAGTTCTAACTGTTGCTTCTTGACCTGCATACAGGTTTTGCAGGAGGCAGGTAAAGTGATAAGAGTATTCCCATCTCTTGAAGAATTTTCCACAGTTTGTTGTGATAAATGCAGTCAAAGGCTTTAGCATTGTCAAGCAGAAGTAGATGTTTTTTCTGTGATTCTCTTACTTTTCCAAAAGGTGTTGGCAATTTTATCTCTGGTTCTCCTGCATTTTCTAAATTCAGCTCAAACACCTGGGAGTTCTTGGTTCACAGACTGTTGAAGCCTGCTGCTGCTGCTAAGTCAGCATTACTTTGCTAGCATGTGAAATGAGTGCAATTGTGAGGTACCGTGAACATTCCTTGGCATCCTTCTTTAGGATTGGAATGAAACCTGACCTTTTCCAGTCCTGTGGCTACTGCTGAGTTTTCCAAATTTGTTGGCATATTGAGTGCAGCACTTTCATAGCATCATCTTTTCAGATTTGAAATAGCTCAGCTGGAATTCCATCATCTCCACTAGCTTGCTCGTACTGATTCTTCCTAAGTCCCACTTGACTTTGTACTCCAGGATGTCTGGCTCTAGGTAAGTGGTCACACCACTGTGGTTATCTGGATCATTAGATGTTTTTTGTATAGTTCTTCTGTATATTCTTGCCACCTCTTCTTAATATCTTCTGTTTCTGTTAGGTCCATACCATTTCTGTACTTTATTGTGCCCATCTTTGCATGAAATGTTCCCTTGGTGTCTCTAATTCTCTTTCCACCTCCATTGTTTTCCTCTATTTCTTTGCATTGTTCACTTAGGAAGGCTTTCTTATCTCTCCTTGCTATTCATTGGAACGCTGCATTCAGACGGGCATATCTTTCCTCTTCTCCTTTGTCTTTTGCTTCTCTTCTCTTCTCACATATTTGTAACGCCTCCTCAGACAACTATTTGGCCTTTTCACATTTCTTTTTCTTGGAGATGGCCTCCTATATCATGTTATGAACCTCTGTCCATAGTTATTCAAGCACTCTATCAGATCTAATCCCTTGAATCTATTTGTCACTTCCACTGTATAAGGGATTTAAGTCATACCTGAATGGCACAGTGGTTTTCCCTACTTTCTTCAATTTAAGTCTAAATGTGACAATAAGGAGTTCATGATCTGAGTCACAGTCAGCTCCCAGTCTTCTTTTCATTGACTGTATTTCATTGACTCCATCTTCAGCTGCAAAGAATACATTCACTCTGATTTCGGTATTAACCATCTGGTGATGTCCATATGTACAGGCATCTTTTGTGTTGTTAGAAGAGGGTGTTTGCTATGACCAGTGCATTCTCTTGGTAAAACTCTGTTAGCCTTTGCCCTGCTTCATTTAGTAATCCAAAGCCAAACTTGTCTGGTCCTCCAGGTGTGTCTTGATTTCCTACTTTTGCATTACAGTCTCCTATAATGAAAAGGATATCTTTTTTGGTGTTAGTTCTAGAAGGTCTTGTAGGTCTACATAGGTCTTCTTGTAGGTCTTCAACTTCAGCTTCTTCAGCATTATTGTTCGGGGTATAGACCTCGATTACTGTGATAGTAATCGAGGAAATGAACAGAGATCATTCTGTCATTTTTGAGATTGCATCTAAGTACTGCACTTCAGACTCTTCTGCTGACTATGATGGCTATTCCATTTGTTCTAAGGGATTCTTGTCCTCAGTAGTAGATATAATGGTAAGCTGAATTAAATTTGTCCATTCCAGTCCATTTTAGTTCACTGATTCCTAAAATGTCGGTGTTCACTCTTGCCATCTCATGTTTGACCAGTTCCAATTTGCCTTGATTCATGGACCTAACATTCCAGGTTCTTATGCAATATTGTTCTTTAGAGCATCAGACTTTACTTTCACCACAGGAGACACACACAGCTGGGTGTTCTTTCTGCTTTGGTTCAGCCCCTTCATTCATTCTGGACCTAGTTGTCCATTGATCTCCAGTAGCCTATTGTGCACCTACCAACTGGGAAGTTCATCTCTCAATGTCACATCTTTTTTCCTTTTTACACTGTTCATGGGGTTCTCAAGGCAAGAATGCTGAAGTGGTTTGCCATTCCCTTCTCCAGTGGACCACGTTTTGTCAGAACTCTCCACCATGACCCATCCACCTTGGGAAGCCCTACATGGCATGGCTCATAGTTCCTTTGATTTAGACAAGGCTGTGATCTATATGATCAGTTTGGTTCACTTCCTGTGATTGTGGTTTTCACTCTGTCTCCCGCCGATGGATGAGGATTAGAGGCTTGTTGAAGCTTCATAGTAGGAGGGAATGGCTGTGGGGAAATCTGGGTCTTGTTCTGGTGGGTAAGGCCATGGTCAGTAAACCTTAAATTCAATTTTCTGCTGATAGGTGGGGCTGTGTTCCCTCCTTGTAGTTTTGGCTAATGGCATAATGATGACCTCCTGCAAAGGGACTATGTCAGCACACCATGGCTCCATGAACCATTTAGTTAGTGCCCCTGACCCCGAAGCAGGCCACTGTTGACCCATACTCCACCAGAGACTCCTGGACACTCACAGGCAAGACTGGCTCAGTCTCTTGTGAGGTCGCTGCCCCTTTCTCCTAGATCCTGGTGAGCATAAGGTTTTGCTGTGCCCTCCAATAGTCTGCTTCCCCAGTCCTGTAGTTCTGTATAGGACTCCCACTCCCTTATTTGCATATTGGGAATAATGTAAAGATTTTATTTATAATCTTAAAAGGGTTATGTTGCATTGACCTTCATTCTAAAGGGAGTCATGCACGAGAAGAAGGGGATTATTTGTTCTTTATAGGGGACTTTTATTGTTATCACCAATATGAAAGTGAAAGTGAAGTCGCTCAGTTGTGTCCAACTCTTTGCGACCCCACAGACTGTAGCCTACCAGGCTCCTCTGTCCATGGGATTTTCCAGGCAAGAGTACTGGAGTGGATTCCCATTTCCTTCTCCAGGGGGTCTTCCCAACCTAGGGCTTGAATCCAGGTCTCTCACATGGTAGACAGATGCTTTACCATCTGAGCCACCAGGGAAGTCCATAACCAATATAGTTGGTCTTAATTCTTTCATGTAATACTATTTTTTTTAATGCTTCCTTCCTATTTCCTCTCTTCTTTTGAATTAAGCCCAAGCTTTCTTTTCTTCTCTTGAGACTTAGCCTACCCTTCTTTTAAAAGATGCTTACTCCTTGGAAGAAAAGTTATGACCAACCTAGATAGCATATTCAAAAGCAGAGATATTACTAAGGTCCATCTAGTCAAGGCTATGGTTTTTCCAATAGTCATGTATGGATGTGAGAGTTGGACTGTAAAGAAGGCTGAGCGCCAAGAATTGATGCTTTTGAACTGTGGTGTTGGAGGACTCTTGAGAGTCCCTTGGACTGCAAGGAGATCCAACCAGTCCATTCTGAAGGAGATCGGCCCTGGGATTTCTTTGGAAGGAATGATGCTGAAGCTGAAGCTACAGTACTTTGGCCACCTCATGCGAAGGGTTGACTCATTGGAAAAGACTCTGATGCTGGGAGGGATTGGGGGCAGAAGGAGAAGGGGATGATAGAGGATGAGATGGCTGGATGGCATCACTGACTCGGGCATGAATCTGAGTGAACTCCGGGAGTTGGTGATATACAGGGAGGCCTGGAGTGCTGTGATTCATGGGGTCGCAAAGAGTTGGACACGACTGAGCGACTGAACTGAGATCTGAACCCTTATTATTTTCTAATGTAATCTTGAGATCTGCATCCAGATATTGCTATTATACTATTATTTAAATTTCATGTCTCCTCTTTTAAAAACTAATTTTTCATTTCAAAAGTTACCTTACAAGAGTCTCAATGTATTATTTTGTATTAACAATTGCCTGAGTCTTCCAGAGATTGTAGAAAATAATTATTTATGTTTGCATTCAGTATTACCAGTGGATTTACAGCATTTATTTAAAGATATCTTTATTTAAATGAACTTATTTACAAACTAGAAACAGACTCACAGAGACAGAAAACAAACTTATGGTTTCCAAATGGGAAAATGGGGGAGGAGGGATAAATTAGGGTAAATTAGGGGCTTGAGATCATCAGATACAAACTACTATATATAAAACAAACCAGCAAGGTCCTACAGTAGATGTAGAGCACAGTATGCAGTAATGGAGACAGTGACGGACTCTATTTTCTTGAGCTCCAAAATCATTGCGGATGCTGACGACAGCCATGAAAGCGAAAGATGCTTGCTCCTTGGAAGAAAAGCTATGACAAACCTAGACAGTATATTCAAAAGCAAAGACCTCACTTTACTGACAAAGGTCCATATAGTCAAAGCTCTGTGGTTTTTTGAGTAGTCGAGTATGGATGTGCGACTGAAACATAAAGAAGGCTGAGCACTGAAGAACTGATGCTTTTGAACTGTGGTGTTGGAGAAGACTCTTGAGAGAGTCCCTTGGACTGCAAGGAGATAAAAAGCCAGTTAATCCTAAAGGAAATCAATCCTGAATATGCACTGGAAGGAGTGTTTCTGTAGCTGAAACTCCAATACCTTGGCCACCTGATGTGAAGATCCAACTCTTTGGAAAAGACTGATATTGTGAAAGATTGAAGGCAGAAGGAGAAGGGGACGATGGAGGATAAGATGGCTGGATGGCATTACTGATTCAATGGATGTAAGTTCGAGCAGACTCCAGGAGATTGTGAAGGACACACAGGGAAGCCTGGTGTGCTACAGTCCATGAGGCTGCAAAGAGTCGGACATAACTGAGTGACTGAACAACAACTGTATAGCACAGGGAACTATATTCAACATCTTGCAGCAAACTATAATGGAAAATAATCTGAAAAAGGATATACATATATAACTAAATCACCTTTCTGTTCACATCACAACGTTGTGAGATTTCATTTTGACACTGCCAACACGTAGCTTGCCACATTACTCCAATATCTGATTTTCACCTGCAGACCACTTGTAATATCAATCTTCTGGCAGCCTTTAACTGGTCTATTAGTGCCTGGGAACACAGCTGGGTCTGTGGCTCCTACATGAATTGCACCATAAGGGGCTTCTTCAGCATACTCCATCTTCCACCCCTCACAAGCAGCTGCAGTCTCTCTGGAAACAAAAGCACTGGATCATCCTTTCCGACATTATTTACTGAATAGTTTAGTAGCTCTTTAATGTAGTCAATTCCTATGACTTTTCCACTACACCCAACCACATATGCAAAACATGCAGTTTAAGGGCCCCACTTCCAGCTCCTACAGCTTTAGCTCCCTCAGCTGAAGGATTAGCAGCTGATCAAACAGAAGTTCTAGTACATATGCATGCATATGTGGAGTACTAATTGTTGCTTAGAACCCCATAGATTGTGAAGAATCCATATAAAGGTTTCATTTTGCATAGTGAGAGCAGTCTGAGGCCAATGTTACTTCAAATACTTTGCCTTGAGGAGTCCGTTTTTGTGGAGGTTGTGGATTAGCTCTGAGGGGCTGGCACCACCAGATTTCCAGGCCATCGCTAAGAACACTCGGAGCAGGTACAGAACCAGTGCAGCAATGGTGTCCTGCAGTGTCGCCAAGAGTGAGGCCACCTCCCACATGGTCACCACCCCGCTCGAGTCCCTGCTGTAGCCGCTGCGGCGGCACTACACCTCTCAGATACTATTTTATTTACCATTTAAAATGCTTGAATCAAAACAACTTGATCAAAACAAATCTGAGTAGTAGTAATAATTACTTAGACAAGAGAATATTTAATTTAAAAGTCCAATGTTTAAATTTCATACAGAAGGACACGTTATCCTTTGCAGTATCAGATCCTTCTTGGAATCACCTCATGATGAAAAGGTAAGAACTTCAGTTTTAGTTTAATTAATGAATCAAGACATTTACTGAGCATTTCTCTGTGCCAAATGCCACAAAAGATAGAAATACAGGACAAGACAACCTACTCTCAAGTCATATGTGATACTACTGAAACGTAAGCTATATGACAAATAACAGTGGTCTACTGGAGAAAATAGGGGATGAATGAGTGAGTGAGCAAACAAGCCACTGGTCACTCTGCATCTACTTCATGTTTTGACTTATTTGTTAGAGTCTGCCCAGAGCTTAAGAGCATCATACATCACGTAGTCCTCCATAGTCATCGCCTTTATCTTATACAACTTCATAGAAGTAAGTTTCATAACCTTTCCTAGAAGCCCCACCTGGTACTCAGACATTATTTTCAAGAAACTCTTCCCCTATAGTCTAAAATCATCCTTATGATTAAATATGTTATTCTATTTTTAGTGTTAATGCAATATAAATGTCATCATCCTTAGTTGATAACCATTTAAATATGTACTTCCTGGGACTTCCCTGGCAGTCCACTGGTTAAGATTCCATGCTCCCATTGTAAGGGGAGTGGGTTCAATCCCTGATTGGGGAACTAAGATACCAGATGCCTTGCAGCATGGCTAAAAAAAAAAAATGCACTTCTTGTATATGTGTGTGTATATGCCAATATATCTACATATATTATAAAAATTCAAAACTAATTAAAGACTACAGCAAGGAAGCACTATTTTATCATAGGCTTATTTCCCTGTAAGTTAATACTTCAAATCCAAAAGCCAAATAGTAGCTTAAACACAAATGTTGTTTTTGGATTACAGGTATCAATATTAATGCATAAATACATAGATTAGGATGGGATTCCTTGCAGGGTGTTTTAGAATGCTTATTGTTTCAAACATTATCTCATTTGATCTACAGAGTTTTTGTTTCCAAGAACCCATTACAGCTTTTATAAAGTTCAGATACTTAGCTTCAGTATGACTATCTTGAGTTTGCAGAAGGGAAATCAGAAAGCAGCCTGCCTGGGATCACATCATAGTTAATGATGAAGGCAGAGCCAGAATCGGGATTTCTGTCCTCTAATCCAATGCTCTTTCCACATGTAACACTTACCACCAGCAAATGGAAAGCACTAAGTTTCAACTTACTGTATCAACTATAAGGCATGCTGTGAGAAGAACAAAAACAATCATATGCTTGAATCATGTATGAGAAGAAGGTTATCTAATTGTTTTCTCTTGTGATAATTATCAATATTCTCATATTAATTTTAGCAGATGAAAAATACAATTCAAAACCTTCATTTTCACAAATGGACTTCCTACAAACTTGCAACCGAGACCTTTCACAATTCAGAGAAAATAATTAAAACAAAGTAATGTGTTGATACTGAATTAGAATAATAGTGAGATTGATTTTTAAAAGCATTTTCACCAATTGAAAAGAAGAGAATCTATTTTAATAAGATGTCTAAATTCTTCCTTATCCAACCTGATTTCAACCTTCTCTTTATTTGAACAATGTGATTTTCCAGTTTGTATCTAGCTGCCTATTTATAAATGTACAATGGATTCTGGTCATAAAACACCTCATTATTACATACACTAATATGTACCATGCATTAAACAAGATTCAGTTATGGATTACAACTACAGTGAAAACTTACTATGTCAGTCTATAAACCAGAAGTTAATCTGGTTCTCGAGACAATACTGTTTAAAAGTTGATCCATGGAATACCAACAGTCTAAGAGATACAGTAGTCAAAATCTATCTACATAAAGACAAATAATATATCATATATTCACATGCTTACAGAAAAAAGTTTGATTCCGTGTTTTTTCTAATTACTGATTGTAATACACTAGGGGGAGTCATAAAATCAATTTGATAAGTGGCAAGCAGTACTTTTGTGAAAATAGAAGAGAATGGAGTGGAAAGAAATATTGGGCTGGCCAAAAGGTATGTTTGGGTCCAGCCAACCCAATACAATAGAAAGGAACAACAGCATCAGTTGTGCATTGTACACAGTATAGGTTAAGTATCCTTTGTGAAGGACACTGAAGCTTGTTTCAAATGCATGTGCAGGTACCGCCTGTGTTTACTGGGTCATGAAGTAAAATGTATTTCTTACTGTAGATATGGTCCATATTAATGAAACCCTTGCCTTAAGAGAATTCCATCCCATGGCAGAGAAAGAACCTTTGGGCAGCCAATGTTCTTGAAAAGCTTTGAGAAAATAAGTAGAAGGGTGTAGATTTTACCCTGGCTCTTTAAGAATAGAGAACTGAATCAGAAGGTCAAGAAATATTGGAAGAATTATGCCTAACTTACTATGTTAAAGTCTAAATGAATTTGGGTCTCATAGAACTCTGAGCTGCCAGAATTCTATCTCCCACATAGATGACCAGCAAGAAGTAAGCACTTAGTCTGGATTCATCAGTGACAGAGAGGGAACGTGTTTTATGGAACTATAACTACAGAATAAGTCTCCCAATTGACGACTCTAGTCCACATGGTTTAAAAAGTTCTTCTGGAGCCAATTTAGAGGTTCTAAACTTGAGGATAAGTCACATCCTGAAGTGTCAAGATGTTTTTGCAAGAGAATGAGCTGGGTCCAATCCTTTTGTTAATTTTTTGTGGTATGTAAGTAACATATATATCCTGCAATCATCACCAACAGCCCCCCTCCAAAACAAACAAAAAATTAGCCAGGAATCTCTGGATAAAACTTGGAAATAGGAAAAGTCTTCTTGCCAATCTCCCCTTTGGTCGTCTTCTTTTAACTCTGCTTTCTCCTGCTCCTGATTATATTATATGTAATATTACTATATTATATTATATAGTCCCCCCACAACCCTTCTAAGGATTTTCTTTCATCTAGTCTTCTACTAGTTTTCAACTAAATGAATTGCTAATCGTCAGTTAAATGATAAGCTGCTAAAGGTGTAAGATATTTCCCGTCCCAGAGATATGCACAGATTAACAAACATCTAAAAATAGAATTTTTGGTACCTCAACAAGCAATAGAAGAGATAACTGGGGTGGGGATTCTACTATCTTGCACAGATGTCTACACCATTCATTCATTAGCTTAGCTCTTTAATGATTAATGTTTTTGTTCAAGATCGTATTTGGATCAATATGTACTTATTAAAAGCGATATGCTTTATTGTTGCTGTCTAGAAATTCAAGCAGCTTCTTGCCTGGCGTGCTCATTCATTAGAAATTGTTCAAATAATCTATGTAGAAGAGAAACAAGTGGTACTTACTGCCTCCATCGATGGCTCAGTAAGGTATGGACCTTCTACTGTGAATTCAGGTTGTATGAGGTAAAGGCTTTTAAGCTAAGCTTTGAGCATATACCATAAGTGGAATCTCGATTAGCTGATTAAAACAAATAAAAGGTGGCACCAAAGGGCTTTGAGAAAGTAGTCACTAATTTGTAATTTTCCAAACTCAAGAAAATGAGATGCCATGCTCATCAACACTAAAAGGTATACTTTTAATACAAGTGTTCTTGTAGACTTATTTCAAATCATTAAGCAATATAGGTAGCTCAGAGAGATAGACTCAAGCCCAAGAAAGACTACAGGTTACACAGGATGAGAGTCATTACAAAATATAGGAAAAAACAACTAATATTGAGAAAAGTGAAAGTGAAGTGATTGTTTCCATGAAGGTGTAATTGACATTAAAAGTCTACTTGTTTTTGTGGTTCTTTTCTTCCTTGGTTGCTCTTCTTATTTCAGAGAGGTGAGCACAGTGCTACATTTGGAGGAAACAGAGATGATTTACTAGGACTGTAATCAATTATATTCTCTAGAAACCCTCCCCTTAGGATCAGCTTTTTTAAAAACTGAGGTTTTAAATAATATTATATTAGTTTCAGATATACAACAGAATGATTCAATATAAGTATATATTGTAAAAGGATCACCTTAAGAAGTCAACACTTGTCACCATACATAGTAATAAATTTTTTTTCTTTCTAAGGAGGACTTTAGAGATCTACTACTTCAGAATTAATAACTATAGTGGCCATGCTCTCCCAAGCCTACTTGTTTTTAATTGCCTAGTGATGCTAAGTATACATACATAAAATGCTAAAAATATATACACACACATATATATATACACACACAGAAAGAGAAAGGAAATTTCATGACCATTCTTGAGACAAACTGCTACATATAATTCAAACCATATTTCAAAAAGATACATGCAAGCCAGTGTTCATTGCAGCACTATTCACAATAGCCAGGACATGGAAGCAACCTAAATGTCCATTGACAAATAAAGAAGATGTAGTACATATTTACAATAGACTATTACTCAGCCATTAAAGAGAATGAAATAATGCCTTTTGCAGCAGTATGGATGGATCTAAAGATTACCATACTAAGTAAAGTCGCACATAGACAAATACCATATGATATCACTTAAATGCAGAATCTTTAAAAAAATGATACAAATGAGCTTATTCACAAAACAGAAACATACTCACAGACTTAGAGAATGAATTTTTGGTTACCAGGGAGATGGGATAAATTGGGAATTTGCTATTGACATGCACGTACTGCTCTATTCAAAATAGGTAACCAACAAGAACCTAGTATATTGCACAAGGAACTAGGCCCAACACTCTGTAATAACCTGGGGAAAGAATTTGGAAAAGAATATATACATGTACATGTATAACTGAATCACTCTGTTTTACACCTGAAACCAACACAACTTTTTAAATCAACTATACTTCAATATAAAATGAAAGTTTAAAAAATTACATTTAAAAATCACAATAATAAATTAGCCTCTTAAGGGCATAAAAGGTAAGATCAAGGGAGATAAAGAGGTTTCAAAGTGTTTTCAAGAGTTTAAACATAACGAAGATGAAAAGGAAGAAATAGTTTATGTTGTGTGAATGACCATGGTCTGAAATTCAGAAGACCCTAGCTAGCTATATGAGCTTGAGCCTGGTGATTCAGACAGGGACAAGACCATACAGCATTGGAGCAGACACTGTTCCAGATTTGGATCTTCATCTTGAAATAAATAGCCACCAAAGAATATTAAGTGGGTGAGTAACATAATTAGTAGAGTTTATATATGCCTCAGATGGTAAAGAATCTGTCTGCAATGGGAGAGCCCTGGGTTCGATCCTTGGATTGGGAAGATGCCCTGGAGAAGGGAATGGCTATCCACTCCAGTATTCTTGCCTGGAGAATTCCATGGGCAGAGGAGTTGAGTGACTAACACTCATTTAACTTGAGATATGTTTTAAAAATAATAATGTGTGAGGTATGGATTTTGGAGCAGCAAAATTGGGAGCACAAAGACCAGTTAGATGTCACTGGTGAATACAGTGGTGTGAACACAGGGAATGGTAACAGTGCTAGGAATAAATATTTTGGATTTGAGAGCTATCCAGGAGGCAAAATCCAGAAGATATAAACTTAAACTGAAAGAGAAGGTAAAAGATAGATGTCAGGCATTATAGAACTCGATGAATACTAGTGGCATTCATTGAGAAAAGAAGCACTAAAAAAGGAAACCATTTGAAATATGGAAAGATGAAAATCTTTCTGAAATACCAAGTTAAAGATGAATCTTTAGGATAAGATCTTACTTGAGGGTGAACAGAGCTGCTTTCTCTGTCAAAGAGATCTGTTGTTTTATTTATAGGAAAAATGAACTGACATGAAAATTACATTTAATTATTATAGATGTTTTCCAAAACTCTGTCCCTTGAGTCTCTGCTCCAGCTTATTTTCAGTTGTCATCAGAAGTGTTAATTGGACAATACACACACACACACACACACACACTCCCCACATGTTACATGTATGCACACCTCTATCATTTATAAGCTTTTCCTGCTCAAACCAGTTATCTATAGCATGGAGGAATTACTTTACAATTCCTTCAAGTGAAGCTATCCCTAAATACTCAGTTCAAAAAACCTAGCTCTGTTTAACAGCTATCTCAGAATACAGTTCTTTTCACAAATAAGTCTTTCTGCTAATACTCACTGCCACTTCCTAAGTGTAAGTGAAAGTCGCTCAGTTGTATCTGACTCTTTGCAACCCCATGGACTCTATGTAGCCCCTCAGGCTCATCTGTCCACAGAATTCTCCAGGCAGGAATCCTGGAGGAGGTTGCCATGCCCTTCTCTCCAGGGGATCTTCCCAATCCAGGGTTTGAACCCAGGTCTCCTGCACTGCAGGCAGATTCTTTACCAACTGAGCCACCAGGGGAGCATTTAACACTAAATCTTGTTTGTCAAAAAGATTGATTTTATCATAGGAAAAAGCGTAATAAAGGCTTAGCTTTGGGATAGAAGCTCGAGAGGGATAAAGATCCAAATCTATATCTGAGTCCTAGAAAATCAGGCTGAGAGATGGGATCAGTCATTTGGGAACATTGCACATGAAGCAGGAAACACCAGAAAACAAGAAGACCAAAAATTACTTCAGGCCTTGCCTCCAGCAGAATGACTGTAGAGTTGTCCTGAAGCCAGTTCCTCGCCCGTCTAACTTCTGTGTTGAGAGGGCTTGTCGATTTCACTTTGGTCAAGTCTCTGGGAAGTCCCTAAAACCATCTACGTAGCACTGGGGAATTTCAGTATGAAAGGAAGGGTACATTTCCAGGCCACTGTAAGGTGTGAGGACCCCTGACTGGATTCCTCTGTTTTACCTCCTCCTCAGTGCCTACCTCTTCGAACTGGGATACCACCTACACTCTGTAGAATCTACTCTTAATCCATTTAGCTTATTCTCCTCCTGGGTCACTGAGGTAGGCACATTATGATTGTTTCCATCACTTGCTATTTTGAGCTTGAAATCAAGACATAAGTGGAAGACCTGTCAGACATTATTTTATTTGTGTCTTATTTCCATAAGACATAGGGCACATACTCTTGCTAATGACATTCTGTGTGACTTTAAACCATGTGGGTTATTTAGAAAGACCTCTTGGGGTGAAATAATGCAAATGTATAAAGAATCACTTCTTTTGCCACCTTATTGAAGAACTCAGTTGTAAAAAAATAGTATGGCGTTTCCACAATAGCAGAAAATGCGGATGGCAGTTGAAATGATTTTGGTAAGAGTGAAATCATTAGTAGATGTCTCCTCCCATAAGTTCTGTTGATGCTGATACAGAAATTAGACAGCTGAGATATGGCCCACTCTACAGCCTGATTCAACAGAAGAGTTAATATAAGTTGAATGAGCACTACTATTTTGGGAAAAATCCATTTCTAGTCTTCTGGGTTTCATAAGTGGTTATCATAAGTATAGGTTTAAAATGACATTTCCAAAATTGTTGTAGATTAGAATTCCAACTAGTAAAAATGTTTATGTTATGATTAGCTCCGCATATTTAATAGGTAGGGTTCTGAACTCGAGTTTAAAATCCCTGCCAGGCCAAGAAAAATCTACATAAGTGACCTAAATAAGTAACTTCCACTGAATTCCAGTTGCTTTCTTCTCCCTACCTTTTCCTTTCCCCAGGCTCTGGCATGCTTTCAATGGTCATTACTGTGGATATTTTGGACAGCGCAGGACCTTTGAACTATCACAGACAAGTGATTTTATTTTACCTTGTGATGTTACTGAATATCCCATAGAAATAAAAGAAGAAAGCAAATTCACAGAAAAGAAGCTAACATATGAATATCCTCTGGTATTTGACCGGCAAAGGTAAGAGCATTTGGTATTCTTTAGGTGAGCAGATGAAATTAAACTATATGATACTGTCACACTGTGCTGAACACGGAGAATTCAAACATGAAAAGCCCAGAACGTTGCAGTAATTTTGCAACTGAAGGAAAGGGAGAAATAAGTAAACAAAAGCTATAATTTGGTATAATAGTACCTCTAGAAACATGAGTTCTTAAAATAATCACAGAAAGGCAGATAGGATTTAATTGAACAAAGATCAAGGAGGCAACTGCCTAAGCAAACACACTAAATAGTGAAAGACCATGTTATAGTCTTTCAAGGCTTGGAGTCCAGAGAGCAAGTAGTGAGGATATAATATCTTGCATAATATAAAGCAGCAAAAGTCTATAGGGGCCAAAGCATAATAAGACTTTTAAGGCCCAACATAAGGATTTTTAACTACAGAAATCACTATGATACAATACATGAGGGGAGGAGGAGGTCTGAAGAAAAAGATGGTGAATTTGGTTTTGGACAGGTTTAAGTCCGAGATGTTTGTGGGACTTCCAAGTGGAGATTTTAATGAGCAGACAGATCTGTCTGGGGCTCCCCAAAGAGGTCAGACCTATAGGTAAAATCCTGGTGTCATCAGCATAGTAGTATTTTCAATCAGGTTAAGTCACTCAGGTCCTGTATACAGAGTGAGCAGAAACAGAAGGCCTGTAAAGAGCAGACCAAAGAAGAGAAATCAGTGAAAAACATTAAGAAGGAATAGCCAATAGGTTGAAAGGAAAGCCAGAAACAAATGGTGCGATGGAAATCAAGGGACAAGAGAGGAAGAAAAGTGAGAGGACATATTTGTAGAATGCAGCGGTGAAATCACATAGGACAACAGAAAAGTAAACAGTGGATCCAGCATGTCTGTCAGCTGAAAGGTCACTAATGATTCTAAGTTTCAAAGAGTGATGGGTAAAAATTGCATCGTCATGGTTGAGAAACAAATGGGAGATGTGAGGTGATGACAGCATAGGTTACTTTGCTAGGAAGTCAAATAGCTGTAGGACTGAAGAAGAGTTTGTTTCATGAGTTTGCTCATTTGTGAGGGAGACTTGAGCATGCTTATAGGCATAGGGGATGGAGAACAGTCCCCTGTAAAGAATAAAATACTGGTGAAAAGTTGTTTTATGCTTTTGCAAAGCTCAGTCCTGGTTTTGACTGTGTCTGAATATTTGTCATAATGGAAGTGACTAGTGCTTATCTGAGCTTTCAACATCAGCAAAGCCCAGCCCTAAATGGTAGATTTCTAAATGTCTAGCCCTCACAGGACTA
Source organism: Neotragus moschatus (assembly GCA_006410615.1). Taxonomy (NCBI): domain Eukaryota; kingdom Metazoa; phylum Chordata; class Mammalia; order Artiodactyla; family Bovidae; genus Neotragus; species Neotragus moschatus. Next base: position 650,027 of record SJYA01002201.1, on the reverse strand, counting down.
GAATACCTAGACTGGTAATATCCAGCAGATCACTCCAGTATTCTTGGCCTTTGCTGGTAGCTCAGCTGATAAGGAATCTGCCCGCAACCCCCTGGTTGGAAACATCCCCTGGAGAAGGGAACGGCTACCCACTCCAGTATTCTGGACTGGAGAATTCCTAGACTATCCATGGGGTCAGAAAGAGTCAGACACAACTGAGCAACTTTCACTCATTCACTCACTCACTTAGAACTGGAATAACTGACAAGATGAATCCAAAGTGGAAAGAATCAGAGAAGACTGTCTAACATAGAGTCTTTTAGGGAAATCCTGAGTAAGTCAAGGCTGGGGAGACACAACGCCATCATCTAGTCCAGCAGTCGGTAGAACAGTTGTAAACAGGAATTGAAGCTAAGAGTCATAAGCCACACAGAACTTGATTCAAAACAGAAACAGCTGGGGAACAATTAATGAGGGTTCCAAATGATTCCCAAACCACACTGAAGTGTTCAAGGCTTGTCTTAGCTGGGCAGTAAAGAGCACTGGGGAAAAATCTGGCTAAAATGTAAGAAGTGTGATAGTAAAGCCAAGATTCATCAGGATATGGCAAAGTTCACCAGGCAAAGTTGATGACTCTCCTTGGGTAATTGCTGAGTCTTGAGAATCCATGTATCTTAAGACAAAACACTATATTCTCATTTATTAATATGCATCTTATTTACTATTCTCTTGAGTTCCATGAAGACTAGGAGCATGTTTTATGTATCTTTATATATCCAATTCTTAGTTCAGTGCTTGGCACACAGTAGGCACTCAAAAGATACTGTGGAACAAATAAAGAATGATTAATGGGGGGAGTTCAAGATTGGGAACTCATGTACACCTGAGATGGAAAATTTTAATTAATAAAATTTAAAAAAAAAAGAATGATTAATGAAGAACTTTACAAGCAGAGGCAACAGATATAAATGATAGATACAAAGTATGAAACAGTATGATATATTTGGGATACGTTAAAGTAGGATATATGTTTACATTTAGAAGACATACATTTACATTTTTAATACTTAGTTATGACTTTTAAAATATATACATAAGTAAGTTTTAACTATAGTGGAAATTTGACCTGAGTCACAAAAAATCAAACATTAGTTTTATACCAGAGATTTCCATTTGTTTTTTTTTTTCCCCCAATGGCTATTAATGAAGTTAACTTCATGGAATGTTGAGGTTCAGTAGAAGTCTTGGTGATTTTTTTGGAGGGAACTCTGGGAAGTGAAATAAGAGTTAAGTGCAAAGGTCACATCATTAGGACTGGTACCATGGGAGCCAGATAATTTGGAGGCCCAGACAAATGATATGATGGATACTTGTTGAGTAGGCATAGGTATGTCCTTAACCATGTCTTTAATATATGTGTGTATCTTTATATGCAGATGGCAAAAAATGAGCTCGATGTCTTTGCTCTTCAGACGTACACCTCCTAAGGCCTTTGAAGTGGAACATGATTTTAAGTTTTTCAAGTCTCTTTCTTCTCCTAAGGTAGCTTTAAAAAACAATCACTTTGCTTTTGTTTTTCTGAATTTAATATGTCCAGTGTATTAGTTTCCTATTGCTGCTGCTACATGTCAATAGAAACTTGGTGGTTTAAACCATACAAGTTAGTTATTTCACAGTTCTGTAGAAGTCTGACTTGCACCTCACTGGTGTCGCCAGAGTTGTGCCTTCTTCCAGAGCCTCTAGGCAGAATCTCATATTCCCTAGTTTGTGGTTCTCTTCCTTCACCTTCAAAGCCAGAAAATCCTATTCTTCTGTGATCTCGTCTCTCTGAACAGTTGGAAATATTCTCTGCTTTTAAAAATTCCTGTGGCTAGATTGGGCCCACTTGGATGATCCGTCTCAAGTTTCTTAGTGTTAGCCACATCTGCAAAGCCCCTTTTCCCAAATGAAGCAATATATTCACAGATTTGGGGTGGGAGGAATACTGTGTGAATATCATTGGTTGCCATTATTCTGCCTATCACAGACACAAAAACTTATCTTCATGCAGAGTAGGGGAGAAATGTACATTGCGATTTATTCTATTTCAATTTCTAAAACTTCTAAAAAATGAATATAGCCCATGAGCCTTTAGGCTAAGGTCTAAATGCTTTCAAGTTGTGGTGCTGAAGAAGACTCTTGAGAATCCCTTAGACTGCAAGGAGATCAAACCAGTTAATCCTAAAGGAAATCAACCCTGAATATTCATTGGAAGGACTGATGCTAAAGCCACCTGATGCAGAGTCAACTCAGTGGAAAAGACCTGATGCTGGGAAAGATTGAAGGCAAAAGGAGAAGAGGGTGTCAGAAGATGAGCTGGTTAGAGAGCATCACCAACTTGATGGACATGAATTTGAGCAAACTCTGGGAGATGGTAAAGGACAGGGTAGCCTGGCGTGCTACAGTCCATGTGGTCACAAAGTATAGGACACAACTTAGCAACTGAACATCATCACCACCAACAACTGGCATTAATTAATTAAAATGGATTTCTTCAAGATCTTGCACAATACAAACCAAATTTACCTCTGATAAAAAGTTATCTCCCATTTCTAACCTATATTTCTGACCCTCTATGCTGCTCCTGTTACGTCACTTCAGTCGTGTACGACTCTGTGCAACCCCATAGACGGCAGCCCACCAGGCTCCCCCGTCCCTGGGATTCTCCAGGCAAGAACACTGGAGTGGGTTGCCATTTCCTTCTCCAATGCATGAAGGTCAAAAGAGAAAGTGAAGTCGCTCAGTCATGTCTGACTCTTAGTGACCCCATAGACTGCAGCCTACCAGGCTCCTCTGCCCATGGGATTTTCCAGGCAAGAGTACTGGAGTGGGGTGCCATTGCCTTCTCCATCTCCAATCTGACCGTCTATAAATCAGACTAATTGTTTTTTCCTGAACATTTCTCTCAGTCTCCTGTCCCTACAGTCCACCTGGGCTACCCCTGTCATATCCATCATCTGTGTGTGTCAAAGTCCATCCTACTTTGCCACTGACAAAGTATTAGTATCCAGTATAGGAAGAAATCAATAATCAGAAAAGATGGTCCAGTTTAAAAAATAGTCAAAACTTGGATACCTCACAAAAGGAAAAAAAAAACAATAAGTAACTGAAAAGATGCTCGGCCTCATTAGTAATCATGGAAACACACATCAATAATATTATAAGGTAGCATTTTATACCCACCAGATTGGCAAATATCAAAAAGTCTGACGATTGCTGGGCATTTACAACAATTAGAACACTAATCTGCCGGTGGAAGTAGTATAAATTGCTAGAATCACTTTGGAAAATTATGTGACAGGCAATATCTAGTAAATTGAAAATAGGCATTCTCTACTAAGTATCAACAGAAATTCCTAAACATGTTTTTAGGAGGCAGGAACAAGACAGCTCATAGCAGTGCTCTTTGTAACAGCAAAAATCTGAAAGCAGCCTAAATGCTCATCAATAGTATAACTGGTAACTAAATTATGGCCTATTTATAAATTAAAATACTAGGAGTAGTAAAAATAAGTGAACTGGAATAACACTTCCCTACATGGATGGATGTTTGAAACATACTACTGAATAAGGCAAGTTGGGCATAAGAATATATACATAGTCATTTCATTTTGATAAAAACAGGAAAGGCAAAAGTAAATAAAATACTGTTTTGGCAGAAAGTTATATAAAAGGTAAAATTATATAAACAAAAGCGAGAGAGTTAAGAACACAACATTCAGATGGTCATTATGTTCAAGGGAAGACGAAGGGGACTGGGCACGGGATACTGACAACCTCGAGTTGAGGGCGTTGTTCCAGTTTGTACAACAGAATATGTCGTTTTTCACAGCATCAACTTCATATTCAATAAGTATTTAACACTTTCCAAATGAAACCATTTTATAAGCCCTCACTTTCTGTCCAAAGGGAACTTGGATAGCTTCGCCCATAAGACAGGGTGACAGGCAAGAAAGAGATTGGCTGTGGAATGTAACAGACTTCAGTTTAATCCTAGGTGTTATTTTATCTAATAACAAATAATCTAATCTCTCAAAGAGGTTTTTTTTGAGGATTAAATGAGAAAATGTATACAAGGTACATTGTAGGCATTCAATAAATGTTAACTCCACTTTTCCCAAAGGCCCCAACCTCTCCCTGCTTTGTGTCTCATAACAGGTTCACTTACCATGTTCTACACTGAAGTAGAACTATTGGTATACTGACTTGTACTTCTCCCCTCCACCAATAAATCATAAGTTCTTTATGGGCAAAGATACATGTACAGCACGTAACAAATGCTCGATTTTGTTGAACAGCACAACCTAAAAATAAAGATTGATATTCACTTTTAATATTCTTTTCCAATTTTAAGTGGTAACTGTTAAAGTAATTTTACTGAAATGTTAAATAAATTTGGGGAAATCTTTAGAAAGGTTTTAAAGCTCTTATAATATTGAATGTACTCAATATTATAAGGCTTGGCCTCTTACCACATCTTTATCTTCTCAGTTGGTTGGTAAAATAACAAAGGTTTAATGCTTGATATAAAAATACATTTCACATAGGAATCTGATTTCTACTAGGAATTTTATTTTCCCCATTCCTTTTCATTCACAATTGTGTAATATTTGTTCACTTCTTTTCTTTTTGACATGTTGTTATTAGTAATAATACAATAGATTTAAATCTTACATTTGAGTAGCACCTTACTATATACATTTTGTCCTCATAAGTTGTCAACAGGGAAAGAATTTGCTTAAGATCATGCAACTAATAAATAGAAGAGTCAGAATTTGATTCCAGGAATTTTGCCACTGATATAATGTGCCCTTTTCATTAAACATTCACTCCTCTCTTTGCAGATCCGAAAACATGCCTTGGAAGGTTTCATGACTGAAAACAGAGATGCAGGGATTGTTTTTGGTTCTCTGCCCATATACAGGGTGAGTTGGAGTATCCAGGACTAGAGTGATTCCAGAACAATTAGGGAATCTGACATCTCATTCCTGACCCTGAGTAAGCAATCACCTGAACCAAGCAGAAAGATGATTCCCTAAACATGCTGCATCCAAAACCAGAGAAATCTTTGGTTTTCTGTGTCAGTGGCTTTGATCATTCTCTGTCATTCTACATTGAACAATACTACAGAAAAGTATTTCAAACTTTACCCTGGTTCTTCATCACCGATAGGATAAAACTAAATGCCTTTAGCGTGGCATTCTCATGATCTGACCTCCACCCGAACTGTATAACCCAATTTTCCAGCGTATTCTCCCATGTGCCCGACACTCCAGTGTGCTAACTTACCTTTCCTTAACATCACTGCTCTTCCCTCTTCTGTGACTTTGCCTGTGCTGCTCCTCTGCCAGTAACTCATCCACTCCCTGTTTCCCTCCAAATCCCTACCTCTCCTTCAAGTCTCCAACCCAGATAACCTCTGCTGTTTAATTAACCAAGAATAGTAAGCCAAAGACAAAACATTGCACCCTAATTTTAACATATAATATTGTCTTATAAAATGATACTTCTCTTTCCCAAGACCATGTTGATAGCCTCCTACAGGTATGAAACAGTTAAGCTATAGATGCTGCCAAGGGGAAAGCATCAGAGTTAATAGTGGACTCCTGGGATGGTGGGTATGTTTTAAAGCAGTTGGACCTTCTCACTCCCTATCCCCCACCCCTGAATCCATACTACAGAATTTATCACCTTAAGTATGTCTTATTCTTTATTTATGGCTCCTAGGTACCAAGCCCCACTAGTCTAAGATTCCTTCCACTAATTGGTTCAGAAGCACAAAGGGAATCTTCAGATGGCATTCATGGGAAGAAGAAGGGAGGCCATGTTCAACATGAAAAAGTGAGTTGGTACTTAGAATTCCACAGTGTAAACCATTTTGGTTTGGATTGTTTCTTATTTCTGGGCCCAAAATCATCTCAGGTCTGACTCTGTCTACAGATATTCCAGGCTGGATATGTTTTAGCTCAGTGAGAAGGAAAACATAAATTTCCAGGACAGACAGAAAAATCAGGCAGGATCTCTGAGCCTGAGCAAATTAACATCCTAGAATTAATTTCAAACTTAGGCTCACTAACTAATTTTAAAAGCCAGGCAGTATGATATAACATATCTGATGGCTGTGTAGCCTTCCTTACTTCCTAACATTACTGTACCTGCAGGATGGAGCCAAGATAACAGTAAGTTTCTGACTCACCAGCCAAGTCAAGGAGAATGTTTTCCATGTATTAGTAGGGAAACTAACAGAAAACTTTATAGCTAACATGGTATTTTTATAAATGACTCTTTGATTTTCACAAAGATCACAAAGAATATATTATACACTCATTTTAGAACTGGGGAAAAAAATGGAACCAAAAGGGTGATTAGAATGACTTACCAAATATCATATAAAATTAAGTCATAACCTGAAGTCAACTTTTTACTCCAAATATCGTGCTCAGTCTCTTAAACTAAACAGCCTAAAAAACTAAAACCTTAAAACTGCTCTATTAGTTCTAGGAAGTTTGTATGAGCCTAATTTAAACTATGGAAATGTATCTAATTATTCAAGTTGATCAAATATTAAGAGGAAGATCTAACAAATAGTAATTTTTATTTTAATTTTAATTTTTTGACCACAACACACGACATGTAGGATTTCTTAGTTATCCAATCAGGGATCAAATCTACGCCCTCTGCAACAGAAGCACAGAGATCTAACAACTGGATCACCAAGGAATTCTATTTTCATTTTTTGATTTATAGTTTATATTGGAAGTATAGTTGATTTATCAGTACAATGTTATATTAGGTTCAGGTGTACAACAAAGTGATTAGGTTACATATATACACACTTCTAGTATTTTTCGGATTCTTTTCCCATATAGATTATCCAGCATATTAACTAGTCTCCTCTGTGCTATACAGTAGGTCCTTATTTTCTATATAGTAGTATGTATATGTTAATCCCAGGGCTTCCTAGGTGGCACTAGTGGTAAAGGATCACTTGCCAATATAGGAGACACAAGAGACATGGGTTTCATTCCTGTGTCAGGAAGATCCCCTGGAGAAGGAAATGGCAACCCACTCCAATATTCTTGTCTGGCAAATTCCATGGACAGAAGAACTTCATAGGCTACCGTCCATGAGTCACAAACAGTCGGACACGACTAAGCACACAACATATGTTAATCCCAACCTCCTGTTAAATCTCTCCCCTCAACCTTTCCCATTTGGTAACCATAAGTCAAGTGAGTCTGTGTCTGTTTTGTAAATAAGCTCATTTGTATAATTTTTTAGATTTCACATATAAATATCATATTTGTCTTTCTCTGCCTGAACTACTTCACTGTGATAATCTTTAGATCCATCCATGATGCAACAAGTGGCATCATTTTGCTCCTTTTTACAGCTGTTCCATTGTAGATATGCACCATATCTTCTTTATCTATTCCTCTGTCAATGGACATTTAGGTTGCTTCCATGTCATGGCTATTACAGACAGTGCTGCAATGAACACTGGGGTTCATGTATAATTTTGGCCCATGTTTTTCTCTGGATATATGCCCTGGAGTGGGATTGCTGGATGATATGGTAGTTCTATTTTTAGTTTTCAAAGGAACTTTTACACTGTTCTCCATTGTGGCTGTACCAATTTACATTCAAATCAACAGTGTATGAGGGTCCCCATCTCTCTACACCCTCTCCAGTACTTATTGCTTGTAGACTTTTTGATGATGGCCATTCTGACTGGCGTGGGCTGGTGTCTTGTTGTAGTTTTGACTTGTATTTCTCTAATAATTTGTGATGTTGAGAAACTTTCATGTGCCTCTTGGTTATCTGTCTGTATTCTTTGGAGAAACATCTATTCAGGTCTTCTGCCTATTTTTTCATTAGTTGTTTTTTATTGATAATGATAAACAGCAAGAGCTGTTGTAAATCTTGGAGATTAATTTCTTGTCGATTACATTGTTTGTAAATATTTTCTCCCATTCTGTGGGTCATTTTATTCTTTTGTTTATAGTTTCTTTTCGTGTGCAAAAGCTTTTAAGTCCCATTTGTTTACTTTTGTTTTTATTTCCATTGCTCTAGGAGATGGGTTGAAAAAGATGTTTTCTGTGATTTAGGTCAAAGTCTATTTTGCCTATATTTTCCTCTAAGAGTTTTATAGTATCTGGATTTACATTCAGGCCTTTAATCCATTTTGAGTTTATTTTTGGCTAGGACTTCCAAAACTATGCTGAATAAAAGTGGCAAGAGTAGGCAAATTTCTCTTGTTCCTGATCATAGAGGAAATGGTTTCACCTCTTCACTATTGAGCATGATGTTAGCTGTGGGTTTGTCACATATGGTCTTTACTATATTCATGTAGGTTCCCTGTGTGCCCCTTCCAGAGAGTTTTTAATCATAAATGGGTGTTGAATTTTGTCAAAACCTTTTTTTAGATCTATTAAGATGATCATATAGTTTTTATTCTTCAACTTGACTGATTTGTGGATACCAAACAATCCTTGCATCCCTGGAATGAATCCACTCTGCGGTGTATGGTCCTATTAATGTATTGTTGGATTTTGTTTGCTAGTATTTTGTTGAGGATTTCTGTATCTATATTCATCAATGATACTAGCCTTTACTTTTCTTTCCTTGTGGTAACTTGGTCTGGTTTTGGTATCAGGGTGATGTTGGTCTCATAGACTGAGTTTGGGAGTGTTCTTTCCTCTGTGATTTTTTTTTTTTGAATAGTTTCAGAAGGATAGGTGTTACCTCTTCTCTAAATGTTTGATAGAATTTGCCTGTGAGGACTTTTGTTGGGAGTTTTTAAATCACAGTTGCAATTTCAATACTTTTGATTGGAAGGTTCATGTTATCTGTTTCTTCCTGGATCAGTCTAGGGAGGTTGTACCTTCCTAAGAATTTGTCCATTTCTTCTAGTTTGTGCATTTCATTGGCATAAATTTCTAGCAATAGTCTCTTATGATCCTTTATATTTCTGTGTTGTTTCTTATCTCCTTTTTCATTTCTAATTTTATTGATTTGAGCCTCTCTCTTTTTTTTTTTTTTTTGACTCATAAGAGAAGTAAGCTTTTATTTTCTCATTTTCTTGATGTCTGGCTAAAGCTTTATCAATTTTATTTATCTTTTCAAAGAACCAGCCTTTAGTTTCATTGATCTCTTCTATTGTTTTCTTCATCTCTATTTCATTTACTTCTGCTCTGATCTTCATGCTTTCTTTCCTTCTAATGACTCTGGATTTGATTGTTCTTCTTTAGTTGCTTTAGGTGTAAGGTTAGGTTGTTTAACATTTTTCTTGTCTCCTGAGGTAAGCTTTTATTGCTCTAAATGTCCCTCTTAGAAGTGCTATTGCTATATCCCATTGGTTTTGGATCATCATGTTTTCATTTGTCTCCAAGTATATCTTCGATTCTTCTTTGATTTCTTCAGTGATCCACTGGTTGTTCGGTTGCAAATCAGCTAGCCTCCACAAGTTTTATTTTATTGTCATTTTTTTTTCATAGAGTGATCTATCCAGGAGAAAATTCTATGTGCACCTGAATATGTATTCTGCTGCTTTTGGATGGAATGCTCAATACATACTGATTGAGTCCATAGGGTCTAATGTGTCATTTAAGGGCTATGTTTCCTTATTAATTTTGTTTCTGGGTGATCCGTCAATGGATGAAAGTTGGTGTTACAGTCCTCCACTATTATGTGTTACTGCTGATTTCTCCTTTTATGGCTGTTAGCCTTGCCTCATATATCGAGGTACTCCAATATATATATGGGAGCACATATATTTACAATTGTTATATGTTCTTCCTGGATTGATCCTTTGATAATTATGTAGTGTCCCTCTTTGTTTCTTTCAAAACTCTTAAAGTCTATTTTACCTAATACAAGTATTATTAATCTAGCTTCTAGAGAGTTTTACTTGCATGCAATATGTTTCCATCCCCTTACTTTCAGTATTTATGTGTCCCTAGATCTAGTGTGGATCTCTCATAGAATGCATATTTATGGGTCTTATTTTCATATCCATCCAGTCTAAGTCTTTAGACTGTCGGAGCATTTAATCATTTTATGTAAGGTAATTCTCAAAATGTACTTTCTTATTGCCATTCTGTTCAGTTTTGAATTTGTTTTCATCTTTCTTTCTTCCCTTCCTCTTTTGTTCTCTTCTCTAGTGATCTGATGGCTATGTTTAGTGTTGTTTTGGTATTGTTTTTTTCTATTTTGTATGTATATATCTATTGTATATTTTTTATTTATAGTTACCACAAAGTGTTGATATACAGTCCATATACAAACAAGATTAAGTCACTGTTCTCTTAAATTTCAAATGCATTTCCAATATTTTGCATTTGTACTCGCACCACCTGACCTGCCTCTTGAGAAATCTGTATGCAGGTCAGGAAGCAACAGTTAGAACTGGACATGGANTCATTGGAAAAGACTGATGCTGGGAGGGATTGGGGGCAGGAGGAGAAGGAGATGACCAAGGATGAGATGGCTGGATGGCATCCCTGACTTGATGGACGTGAGTCTGAGTGAACTCCGGGAGTTGGTGATGGACAGGGAAGCCTGGTGTGCTGCGATTCATGGGGTTGCAGAGTTGGACACGACTGAACAACTGAACTGATTATCATCATTGCTGTTTTATTCTAATTTTTATTTATTATGGATGTGCAACATGTGGAAAACTAAGTTCCCTAACCAGGGACTGAACCTGCACCTCCTGCTTTGGAAGTGTGAATCTTAACCACCAGACTGCCAGGGAAGTCCCACAATTGCTAATTTTTGATATCTTATTTGTAGTGGATGACTTCCTAACTTTACTGCATGTTTGCCTTTACTGGTGAGCTTTTCTATTTGCAATTTTCTTCTTTCTAGTTGTGGTCTTCTTCTCCACTGAGAGAAGTTCCTTTAGCATTTGTTTAAAGCTAGTTTGGTTTGGTGGTGCTGAATTCTCTTAGTTTTTGCTTGTCTATAAACCTTTTCTCTTTTAAATCTGAACAGGAGCCTTGCTATACAGACGTATTCTTGGTTGTCAGTTTTTCTCTTTCACCACTTTAAATATATCATGTCACTGTTCTTATAGCTCACATCCATTTTTCTGCCTCCTTTATTCTGCTATTGATTCCTTCTGATTAATTTTGCATCGCAGTTACTCTATTGTTCAACTTTGTCATTCTTTATATCTTCTAGCTCTTTAGTAAACATTTCTTGCACCTTTTTCATCCGTGCTTCCATTCTTTTTCAAAATATAGAACGGTTTTTACTATCATCACATTGAATTCTTTTTTGGGTACACTGCCTATTTCCATTTCACTTAAGCTTCTGAAGTCTTGTTCTTTCATCTGGAACATATTCCTCTGTTATCTCATTTTGCCTTTCTTTTTACTGTCTCCATTCTGCAGGCTGCAGGAATGTAGCTCCTCTTGCTTCTGGGTGTTTGCCCCTGGTAACTGAGTTTGGCCTAAGAGGTTTGTGCAGGGTTCCTGGTGGAAGGAACTGGTACCTATCCTCTGGCCAGCGGAACTAAATTTTGTCCCTCTGGTGAGCCAGGTTGTATTGCAAACAAACCCCGCCTACCATCTCCTTGTCATTTTGGTTGGTTCCAGTCTTTTTTGCTAATGGTTTTTCAGCAGTTAGTTGTGGTTTTGATGTTTTCATGAGAAGAGATAAGCTCAAGTCCTTCTACTGTACCATCTTGTCTCCTCTCTGACAAATTTAGACATTTCTTAACCTAGACTTTTGAAATCAAATGAGTTTAACTTTTTATATGCCTGTCTTCCAAAAATATCTAATTGAAAACTTTCTCATTTGTGGGATCATCACTTGACTTTATTATTTTTTTTGTAAGTCAGTGAACTCTGATGATATTAATATAGAATATCTATACCTTATAAAAACCTCTGAAGCTTCCTTATGTTTTAACTAACCTCTTACAGATCAGGCAACAAATCCCAAGAATGGATAACTGCAGAGTTAAATAGTTTTAAAGCCTTTGCTCTTCTTCCATGCCCTGCTGTAGCCCCACCTCCTGTATTTTTTTAAACACATTTTTACCCTGGAGGCACACAGTAGAGTTAAACTACTATTTATTTAACTATCCTCTTTAAGGATATTATTTAACTATCCTCTTTTAGGAGGATTAAAATCTCTACAAAAGTTAGTGGCAAAACTTGACTCCGAAAAATTGTGTTCACAATCTGTCCTTTATTTCTCAGGTACAACGAAGGAGAAGTCTGAAAAGAAATTTGGTCCCGCAAGTAAACCTGGCTTCTTCTTTCTTCCCAGCCATCCCCAAGTGAAAAGAGAAAAATCAGAAGTGGCTGCTGTTATCTGAGCTGTACATCAAAGGGCAAGGACTCAGTTATACTCCAGTCTTTATTTCAGGATGAAAGTGAGGGTCTATCAGTCGGATATTGTTACCCATCTGTGTATCCTCACGCCATCCTGTCTGTGGGGAAGATTACTCAGGGTGCTCAGATGACCTTATCTCTGAATATCAAGCAAGTAGCCAGTTTGCCAACGTTTTTCCTTCATGGAAATCACTTACTGAATAGGCAATATTTCTCATTCACTGTCAGGAAAATGACACATAAAGAAAAAAAGAAAATAAATAGCATAAAGTAGATTTAAAACAATACAGTTATCAATGACTAGTTTTCCACCTCTCCCATTGTTCACCCTAATTTATAACCTGAATTATTATCAGAATGCTTGCAGCAGGAGGCAAATTACTTATGTGTCATGCTATGTGCAATCAAAGAGAATTATTATTTTAAAAAAAAGTGTCAGTCAGGCCTCTAGCATTTGTCTTATTTATTTAGAGAAATGTCATATGGAAGAAAATGTCCTGAGTTTCTTAAAGTTAGAAGTTATTTGCAGTTAGTCTATATTGACTCCAGATGTTAGAATTTCAATGGTTATCTGATGTTGCCAGGGTCCATCTTTTACTGATACCTATATTAACTGACAGGGCACCCCACTCCAGTGTTCTTGCCTGGAAAATCCCATGGACGGAGGAGCCTGGTAGGCTGCCGTCCATGGCGTCACTAAGAGTCAGACATGACTGAGCAACTTCACTTTCACTTTTCATTTTCATGCATTGGAGAAGGAAATGGCAACCCACTCCAGTGTTCTTGCCTGGAGAATCCCAGGGACGGCGGGGCCTTGTGGGCTGCCATCTATGGGGTCGCACAGAGTCGGACACGACTGAAGTGACTTAGCTGCAGCAGCATATTAACTGATTCTGGTATTTTGATCAAATATTAATTACCATTGGGTACTCAAGTAAAAAATAAAAGCATCTACATTTGATGAATAATAAATGAAATTTTAAATAAATCAAATGAAGAAGGTATCAAGAATTAAAGCCTGAAGACTGGCTGAACCAGGTCTCTTTGGGAAAATATTTAGGGTTATAAGTAATAAAAGCATTCCGCTGTCAAGTATTAGTGTATTTTCCACAAAGCACAAGGCCACATGGGAAGAAAACCTATGGTCCCTGAGCATTTGATACTGCCTTTACATTCTAGGAAGGGTTTTATAGTTCTGAAAATCGTAACAACTTTGGAAAACTAAACTAAGAAAAACCTTTTATTATGTATAGGCATGTACTAACCATAGTAAGCCTAATTAACTTAACATCCATCCCCATTGATAGTTACAATATTTTTTGTGTTAAAAAAGTCTAAGAGGACTTTCATGCTTCCCTGGTAGTGGGCAAACTGGCTTCCCTGGTAGCTCAGACGGTAAAGTTACAATGTGGGTTCAACCTAGGGATCGAACCCGAGCTGGGAAGATCCCCTGGATAAGGAAATGGCAACCCACTCCAGTATTTTTGCCTGGAAAATCCCATGGACTGGGGATCCTGGTAGGCTACATTCCATGGGGTCACAAAAAGTCTGACAAGACTGAGAGACTTCACTTCACTTCAAGAGGACTTTTATGATTTACTCTTTGTGACCACATAGGGGAGCAGCTACAGTGCAGGTACCTGAGGGTTGCTGAGGAATTCTTTTTAATGATCTACTCTCAGGAACTTTTAGATATACAACACAGTATCATTAACCACAATTACAGTGCTATACGTTACATCCTCGTGACACGTATTTTATAACTGGATGTCTACCTTTTAACTTCCTTCACCCATTTTGCCCCCAGAAGACTCCTTTATAAAAAAAATTCTAAAAGCAAAGATGAAAATTCAGAGGACCTCACGAAAACGATTTCATTCCTGTCTTTAATCTCAGTTGTAAAAGGTTATTTCATCCCCACAGATTTCCTAGAATAACACAATACTGAATACCCTGCCATGCACTAAATCCCTTTAATGTGGCATTCAGGGCTCTAAGTTAGCAGCCCTCTTCTTTTTTTGAAGGATTCTCTCCGGCCTCTTTCCACAGAAACATATAATTTCTTGACCCTCTTATGACTAAAATATTTTGGAATTTTTGCACATTATATAATAAATGATTATATTTTAGTCAGCACACTGTTAAGAATGGCAGTATAATAATAATATTTAATGATATACAAAATATGTAGAAAAATTTTGTCTTTTTAATTTCCTTACTGATTTAAAACGCAGTATTTACATTACAATTCAGACATATGGGGAGAAAAAGGGTTTTAAGACAAGGAGTTTATCCTGGTATGTAAACACAAATCACAAAAACTAATCACAAAAGTCTTACAAGAAAGGAGGCAAGAGAGTCAAGGGCCACTCTCATGACTCAGACGGTAAAGAGTCTGCCTGCAATGCAGGAGACCTGGGTTCAGTCCCTGCGTTGAGAAGATCCCCTGGAGAAGGGAATGGCAACCCCCTCCAGTATTCTTGCCTGGAGAATCCCATGAACAGAAGAGCCTGGTGGGCTACATGGGGTCACAGAGTTGGGCATGACTGAGCAACTTTCACTTTTTACTTTCGAGAGGGTCAATGTTAGTAAAAAGAGATTTGACAAGAGAAGCAGACTTTGGTGTAATATGCTTTGAAGATGGAAGGAGGTGCCACAAGTCAAAGAATGTAGGCTGCTGCTGAAACTAGAAAAGGCAACAAAACAGATTTCCCCTGGAGCTTCTAGAAGGAACATAGCCCTATTAGATTCATTTTAGAAATATGGTCTCCAGAACTGTAAGATAACAAATGTGTGTTATTTTAAACCATTGAGATTGTCATACTTTGTTACAGCAACCGAAAAAAAAAAAAAAAAAAAAAAACAAAGAGACAAGAGGCTATAGTTAATTTTAATTTCAATCTCCTAGGCAAAGTCTTTTCCTATTTGGAACCAGTCTGTTGTTCCATGTCCAGTTCTAACTGTTGCTTCCTGACCTGCATATAGGTTTCTCAAGAGGTACATCAGGTGGTCTGGTATTCCCATCTCTTTCAGAATTTTCCACAGTTTATTGTGATATTGTCACCCTGCTTATTTAACTTTTATGCAGAGTACATCATGAGAAACGCTGGGCTGGAAGAAGCACAAGCTGGAATCAAGATTGCCGGAGAAATATCAATAACCTCAGATATGCAGATGACACCACCCTTACGGCAGAAAGTGAAGAGGAACTACAAAGCCTCTAGATGAAAGTGAAAGAGGAGAGTGAAAAAGTTGGCTTAAAGCTCAACATTCAGAAAACAAAGATCATGGCATCTGGTCCCATCACTTCATGGGAAATAGATGGGGAAACAGTGGAAATGGTGTCAGACTTTATTTTTTGG
>SJYA01002201.1:448722-632932 GCA_006410615.1 Neotragus moschatus | reverse complement strand
GCCTCTAGATGAAAGTGAAAGAGGAGAGTGAAAAAGTTGGCTTAAAGCTCAACATTCAGAAAACAAAGATCATGGCATCTGGTCCCATCACTTCATGGGAAATAGATGGGGAAACAGTGGAAATGGTGTCAGACTTTATTTTTTGGGGATCCAAAATTACTGCAGATGGTGACTGCAGCCACGAAATTAAAAGATACTTACTCCTTGGAAGGAAAATTATGAGCAACCTAGATAGCATATTCAAAAGCAGAGACATTACTTTGCCAACAAAGGTCCGTCTAGTCAAGGCTATGGTTTATCCAGGGGTTATGTATGGATGTGAGAATTGGACTGTGAAGAAAGCTGAGCACTGAAGAATTGATGCTTTTGAACTGTGGTGGTGGAGAAGATTCTTGAGAGTCCTTTGGACTGCAAGGAGGTCCAACCAGTTCATTGTAAAGGAGATCAGTCCTGGGATTTCTTTGGAAGGAATGATGCTAAAGCTGAAACTCCAGCACTTTGGCCACCTCATGTGAAGAGTTGACTCATTGGAAAAGACTCTGATGCTGGGAGGGATTGGGGGCAGGAGGAGAAGGGGACGACCGAGGATGAGATGGCTGGATGGCATCACTGACTCGATGGACGTGAGTCTGAGTGAACTCTAGGAGTTGGTGATGGACAGGGAGGTCTGATATGCTGCAATTCATGGGGTCACAGAGAGTCAGACACGACTGCAACTGAACTGAACTGAGGCAAGGTCTAGACATCATTTTTTTGTTGTTGTTTATCTCCCTATGTGATCACTCCTAACTTGCGGTCAGAGTTTAAAAGTAGTAAACTAGGAGGGTGAAGAGATGGTAAAATATTCTGACACCAAAGGAATGGCCTGTCATCACTAAGTAGCTTTACTAATACAGAAAATTCAAGGTTACAGAATAAGGGATATAACACTTTGATACAGGACCAAACAACAAAGAAATATTAACCAGGGCTGTTTCAGACTATGCACACTTCAGCAGAGTGTCCCAAGAATCTGTTGAAGCCAAGCTTGGACATATGCCATTTTTTATTAGTATTCACATATATTTTGTGTTTTGTTTGCTTTGTTATTTTCTAAGTTTGTTTTTAGTCGAATTAAATTATAAACTTTTTAAATGCAGGTAAAGATTATACTTTTTGTAATCTAATTTAAACAAATTATTGGATTCATTTACTGTGGAAGATATAATGTTGAAAATCCTGATTATTTTTATTTCATAATATCCTGAAATCCCATCTGCTATTTGGCCCAGTTTTGAAGCCAAGTCCACCCAACCTTCTGGGTGTGGCTAGGATATTTTAGGTGATATCCTAGCATCTTTTAGGATGACATAATTAGATTGACTCCAAGCTAGCAGATTTTACTCCTACCAAGTTGGGAACATCTGAGAATAAATATCAGTGGTCATCCAGACAGAAAAATCAATATAGAAAATTAGACTCAAATGATATTAGATCATATAGACTTAATACATACATACTTCATCCCATCTCAAATCAGCAGAATACACATTCTTCTCAAGTGTACATGGAACATTCTCCAGGATAGATCACCTGTTAGGTCACAAAAAAAGTATCAGTAAATTCAAGAAGACTGAAATTACATCAAGCAATCTCTCTGACCACAACAGTATGAAACTAGAAATCAATCAAAAGAAAAAAAACACACACACACAAAAATGTGGAGACTAAACAATATGCTACTGGACAGTGAGTAACAATGAATGAGTCATCAAAGAATAAAAGGAGAAATTTTACAAATATCTAGATAAAATTAACACAGAAATAGGACATATCAAAATTTATAAATGCAGCAAAAGCGGTTCTAAGAGGAAAGTTTTTAGCAGCACAGGATACCTCAAAAAACAAGAAAAATCCTAAATAATTTAACTTTACCCTTAAAAAAACTAGAAAAAAAAAGAGCAAACAAAGCCCAAATTAGAAGAAAGTAAATAATAACATCAAAGTGGAAATAAATGAAAGAGACTTAAGTATCAGTGAAACTAAGAGCTAGTTCTTTGAAAAGAACCTTTACCTAGACTAACCAAGAAAGAAAGAGGCCTTAAATAAATAAAATGAGAAATTAAAGATAGATGTTACAACTGATAACCACAGAAATATGGAGGATGAGACCCGACTATTATGAACAATTATACACCAACAAATTGGGCAATACACAAGAACTGGATATGTTTCTAGAAACATACTATCTTATGAGAATGAGTCATGAAGCAATAGAAAATCTGAATAGACCAATTACTGTAACAAGATTGAAGCTATAGTAAAAAGCTCCCAACAAACAGAAGCCCAGGAACAAGTGATTTCACTGCTATTAATAAATTACATAAAACATTCAAAAAAATTAATATCTATCTTTTACTGAAGAGGAAGGAACCCTTCCAAACACATTTTACAAAATCAGTATTAACCCATTACAAACACTGCTGCTGCTGCTGCTGCTGCTGCTGCTAAGTCACTTCAGTCGTGTCCGACTCTGTGCTACCACACAGACGGCAGCCCACTAGGCTCCTCTGTCCCTGGGATTCTCCAGGCAAGAATACTGGAGTGGGCTGCCATTTCCTTCTCCAATGCATGAAAGTGAAAAGTGAAAGTGAAGTCGCTCAGTCGTGCCGACTCTTAGCAACTCCATGGACTGCAGCCCACCAGGCTCCTCCCTCCATGGGATTTTCCAGGCAAGAGTACTNCATTACAAACACTGCTGCTGCTGCTGCTGCTGCTGCTGCTAAGTCACTTCAGTCGTGTCCGACTCTGTGCTACCACACAGACGGCAGCCCACTAGGCTCCTCTGTCCCTGGGATTCTCCAGGCAAGAATACTGGAGTGGGCTGCCATTTCCTTCTCCAATGCATGAAAGTGAAAAGTGAAAGTGAAGTCGCTCAGTCGTGCCGACTCTTAGCAACCCCATGGACTGCAAAGGCAATCCGAAAAAGGAAATTATAGGCTAAGATCCTTCTTAAACATGTATTGTTCTGTACATAGAAAATTCTAAATACTCCACAAAAAGCTGCTAAAATAAACAAGTTTAGTCAAGTTTCAGTTTAAAAAATCAACACACAGGTTTTTAGCATTTCTATACACTGATAACAAACTATCAAAAAGAGAAATAAAAAATAATAATCCCATTTACAGTTACATCAAAAACAGTAAAATATCTAGGAATAAATTTAACCAGGGACATAAAAGATCTGTATGCAGAAAACTATAAGGCACTGATGAAAGAAATTAAAGACCCAAATAAATGTAAAGATATTTTATGTTCATGGCAGAGGATCTGAATAGACATTTTCCCAAAGAAGATATAAAATGTCAAACAAGCACATGAAAAGATGTTCAAGCACATATAGGTAAATAGGTATATATTTAAATATAAATATACATATAGGCATACATTTATATACCTAAATTTATAGGTGTATATATATATATAATGTATATATATATATATAACTCATTCAACTCAACATTCAACATAAAACAAGAAATCTAAACAATACAAAAATAGGCAGAGGATATGAACAGATATTTTCCCCAAAGAAAATGTAAAATGTCAAACAAGCACATGAAAAGATTTTCAAGCACACTTATTATTACAGAAATGCAAACCAAAACCACCATGATAAATCACCTCACTTCTGTTAAGAATGCCTGTCATCAAAAAGATAAGAAATACTGGAGAGAATGTGGGAGAAAAAGAAAACTTTTACACTATTGGTGCAGCCACTATGGAAAATAGTATGCAGATTCATCAAAATATTAAAACTAGAAATATCACATGACCCAGCAATTCCACTTCTGGAGCCGGGAGCCACCACGGGAGATCTCACTCATGACAAAGTCATGTGGAAGAGAACTGTTAAGCAAGGCTTCAGAACTCAAGGGGTTCCCTAGGCTTTCTCGAGCGTCTACCCCAAAACCAGAATCTGTCTGTTTTACTATTTCATGACTTTCACCAACTGTGAGAGGCATGAAAATCCTAAAGCACAGAGCCTTTCAAAGAGTTAAAAGTTATTAGAGTAGTGCTGATTTAGGATTTCATTATTGGGCCAATGCTTGTTGCTAAGTTCCCATATCTCTTATCCACTTTGCACCTGAGAATGCATTAGTTAACATAGTGAAAATGTAAGAAAAACAAGTGTAGCCTTGAATTTAACCATATCAGAATTTTGAGCTAATTGGTTCTTTCTTGTAACTCACTGCACCTTTGCTCTGTGAAAAACGTAACTCTGTCTGGCATTTTCTGAGGCTGACATAGATTAGAAATATAAAGAAAAAACATTTTGAGGGAAAATAAGTTTTGTGGTTGAGCAGCCTTTATCAAAAGAGGGTCCTAAAATGTTCACAGGCCTCCAAGGCCAAAAGATACTGTACACAACATCCTTTGTGGGAAAGGTATGCAGAAAAATCCTGGTTTTGATAAGGGCAAAACTGCTGGAATGTTTGGGCTGACTTTGTATGACCTTGCATCTTTCATGTCCCTCTATGTATAAGGCAAGGTATAAAAGTACCATCTGAAAAATAAAGCTTTTGGATCTCGTTCATCGAAGCAGCTTGATCTTCCCGTGTCAATCATTTTCTCCTCTTACTCTCTCTTTCTGGCTGGTTCCCATCTGGAGTACAGAAGTCCGCCGTGTTTACTAATCTGCCTGGGTTTCTAAGACCTGAACGGGAAGACACCCTGCGTCTTCACTCCCTCGGGAGACCGGGAGGGCACCTGTGGCCCCACGTAGACGGTGCAAGTCTCTTGTCTTGAGACTTTATTGATTTTCTGTATAAACAGAGGAACATCAGCCTCCTTTCTTCTCTCCTCTATTTTCTTATCTTCAACAT
The DNA here is from genome assembly GCA_006410615.1 of Neotragus moschatus. NCBI lineage: Eukaryota > Metazoa > Chordata > Mammalia > Artiodactyla > Bovidae > Neotragus > Neotragus moschatus. The sequence continues at coordinate 628,067 of SJYA01002201.1, read as the reverse complement.
TCTGTCCTTATCTTTCTCTAAATCAATCGCAATCACCCACGCTGTTCCTCCTTCGGGTTTCCCTGGATCCTGTGGGGGCTGGACCCCGGTGCCAAAGAATCTGAAAACGCTAATTTGCAAATTGTATGCACCCCTATGTTCATATGGCATTATTTACAATAATTAGCATGTGAAAACAACCCAAGTGTCTACTGATAGGTAAATGAAGATGTGCTATGTACAGTTGTGCAGGTACATCTGAATTTCAGATAAATGTGGAAATTTTTTTAGAATGTTTCAAATATTGCACTAGGCATACTTGTACTAAAAAAATATATGTTTACCTGAAATTCAAATGTAACTGGAGTTTATTATTATCTGGTAAATCTGGGGGACAAAGTCAAATAAAATAGTATGAGAAGGGTCAAGGCAGAGGTCATCACAGGGCACATGTCAGGAAAGACTTCAGAAAGCTGGTAAGACAACTGAATCTTAAGCTGATAATTGTGTGGTCTGTGCCACTCATTTCAGAATTATTAACACATCATGATTTGTGATTCCACTTTTTGATGAATATATGTTTTGTGTACAGAAACTTGCTTAAAGACAGTGATCAGTTCTTTGTGTTCCCCATATCACCTAGTATGGACAGGCACACCTAAGGCATGCACTGATGTTATGGAAATACCCAAACTTTCTGGCCAACCCAAAAGTAAGTAACTGCATGAATTGATTCAAATGGTTTTACCTTCCCAAAGTGTAAAAATATTGCTTAGGAAATCATTGTTAACTGATATTTTCTTCTTTAGTTTTTAAACACTATAACCAAGAGTCCTGTCTAGAACCTTTGGAGTCAAATTAGTAATAAAGATATGGGTTGCTCGTAGGGTAGTAATCTGTCAAGTCTCATGATGCGGTGGGCACATTTTTGATGTTTGGGCTCCTTTCTAAGACCCAACCTCCCCCCTCCCCCATCCCACCCACATTTAGATCCCTTTCCCATTTACTACAGTTTGGAACTGTCCCCCACCTTCCCTACAGGCAGCTCCAAGCTGATCCAGAGTGAGGTCTACTGCTGTACAGGTGTTGGAACCACAAAGGAAGATCGTTTTTCTGATCTCCTCTCCTAGCCTCAGCTATTAAGACTAGACCTGGGGGAGGCAGCCACGTTCCCACTTAGCGTATTTCCCCTAAGTGGCATCTTTCCAACAATTTATAAGGTAGTATGTTGACATGATAGATGTTAGACTCATCATGAAAAGACTTTAAAAAGAAGTATGAGGAAAAACATGCAGAGTGGGCAGTCAAAATGGGGGCATTTTAAAAAATCACTTTTCCTCCTTTAACTCCTTGATTCTGAATTTATCATTCATGCCCATCCCTGGGCCAAGAGTATACTCTGTAGTCTAACCTAAGGTTCTTTCCAATTTCTTTTTCTACAATATTCCTAAGAGGACAGTAGTCAGGTCCAGAGTATCAGGAGGACTTGAAGTTTCACCCCATGTGGCTGCCAAAATAAATGTCTTTAAAATCTATGCACCATAACCCATTTTCATGACTACTTGGTTAGTTTCTCCAGCCCAAAGATAAAGCAGGACACCAGGTAAGGTAGTTAGGACAGACTTCAGTCAGTAATACACTGCAATAAGGAAAAGTGTCAATCATGAAGGGAACTCACTTTGGATTTATACAGAAGTGACTGGGCAGTTTCAAGAGAAAATAAGGGTGTGTGTGCGTGGTGACTCAGTAGAGTCAGGGAGTGAAAAATAAAAGAATGGGAAGGAGAACTGGAGAACTGACCTCGGACTGCTAACCAGAATTTATGGACGTTAACCTCCTCCCTTCTTAGAGACGCTGGGGATAGAGATCGTGTCTTTGGATGTTGACGGGAACAACTGCTGAATTTTTTTGGTAGCCTTGAGCTTTTTCAGTTAGGCACTTCAAGTGGGGCTGGGGTGACCCAAGGATGTGGTGGTAGTTGTTCAGCTGCCAAGTCGGGTTCCACTCTTTTGCGACCCCATAGACTGTAGCCCGCCAGACTCCTCTGTCCATGGATTTTCCAGGCAATAATACTGGAGAGGGTTGCCATTTCTTTCTCCAGGAGACCCTCCGGACCTAGGGACGGAACCCGTGTCTCCTGCACTGGCAAGCAGATTCTTCACCAGAGCCACCAGGGAAGCCTAAAGTTTTTATAGACCAAGGTTGAGTCCTAGTTGAGAAGAGGGCAGAGGAGCCCGTCCAGTCAAGTTAAGTAAAGACTCTCTGTCACTTATCAATTAAATTACTTAGTAAGCGCTTCCTCCCCTTCCGGAAGTCTACAGGAAGGGTCCAAGGAATATATACCTCAAGTTGCACTTTCTGTGTCCCTGGAACCCACGTGCAGCGCCTGTTAAGAGCCAGGGTAAGCAGTAGAACACAAGCACTAGGGACAATTCCAGCCAGGACCCTTTTTAAGTTTAGAAACCTCAACATAAACACAGGGCGGCGTTCTCCCAGCTTCAGCGCCTGGACCTGAGGCCGCAACTGGGAGAGATCCACGACTCCGTCAGCCTGCGAAAGGAACTCAACGCCCGTTCCGGGAGCCATGCCTTGTAAGGCAGCTGAGCCAGCTCCGCTCGCCCCTACATAAGGACGCTTCGGAGTCCAGGGGCTGACTGCGGTGGCCGCGGCAGGCATCCAGGTGACCAGGACCTGGTGACTCAGGCCGGAAGCGGGACGCCGTGGGAAGCGGAGCAGACGTCGCAGAGGAGCTGACGTCACTTCTTCTGGGCGGAGTCTCGGGCCATCCCGCGCAAATTGAAAAGTCCGGCCCTCGGTGCTGCGCTGCGTCCCTGCTTCTAGCTTTCTGCGCAGCTGGCTGGCGCGCTGCGGACCAGGTGAGTGGGGGCCGTGGCCTTGGGCTTCTGAGTCTGCACCCAGCTGCCATCGGACGGACGGGAGAGGAGGGACCTCCCCGGGAAGCAAGCGGAGCCGGCTGTGCAGAGCACGCGGTGGATCCAGGCTGGTTCCTACCCCTGCTCTTGGGATCCCAGGTCTTAGGGGCAGAAGAGACGGACCTGGCAAGTTACTAGACCCTGCAGCCGCCCTGGGGGACGGTGCGGGGATGTATGGGCCAGGGGAGCGCGCTCAGCCAGACCAGGGCTGCGGTTTGGCTGACTGAAGGAGGGTCCTTTCGTTTTCCTGCGGAAGCTACCAGGGCAATTTTACCTGCAGCCTCCCACCTTCCAAATGCTTGACAAGTATATTCTTCACGTTGTGCAGGCCAAAGGAATGTGTCTTCTGGAAAGGGCGTGTGGTCCCCCCACTTCCAGTTCGTGAGAGAAGGGATGGAGCGATGACGTCTTGCTATCACTATTACCTGGTGCCGCGGGCGGTCCCCTGAGGACGCTTTGTGCCTAAAACCCCCTATCTCCTCCATTGCTTCATTGTGCTAAAGAGGAAACATTTAGGAGAAACTTGTAAGTTTCACGAAATATATATATTATGTCTGGCTTCCCTGGTAGCTCATTGGTAAAGAATCCGCCTTGGGGATTCCCAGGCGGCTCTAGTGGTAAAGAAACCGCCTGTGCAGGAGACAAGAGATGAGAGTTCGGTCACTGGGTGGGGAAGGTCCCCTGGAGGAGGAAATGGCAATCCACTCCAGTATTCTTGCCTGGAGATCCCGTAAACAGAGGAGCCTGGCGGCCTACGGTCCATGGGGTCGCAAAAGAGTCGGACACGACTTGGCGACTAAACACCAGCATATACAATGTCAATTTTCTTCAAAAAAAGAAAACTCTTTTTAGGAACCTCTGAGAGGTAGAAGGCTAATTGTTTTTCATAAATTGTGGTGTGAGGACTTTCTGCATCCAAATGACCTGCCTTGTTTAAAATTAAGAATTCCCACCTCACTCGAGGACTAGTGAATCATAGTCCCTAGGAGTGGAATTTAGGCTGTAGGAAGAACTGAAATTTGAAAACTGCTGTACTAGACTATCAGAACTTTGATACAGGGTATCAACAGTGTGAGTCTGTCTTTTGATCTCGTACATTCTTCTTTTCCTCCCAGACTTAATATATCTTAGGAGAGATTTATTTTAGGAAATGCTAAGCAACTGCTCAATTTTTGTCATGGGGACTGGAGGAGGGGACAGTAGTTGCTTGGGAAAGAACTGCCAGCTACAGGTTTCTGTATAGAAAGGAGGTTTGGGGCTGCAACTTGAATGGAAGAGGGTGGAAAGCTAAAACATTTTTCTTGAAACTAATTGGACAGCAGATGCAGTTTCCCCTGGGCACCACCACTGCTTATTAACAGAATGTTTGTTGCTTGGAATAAAGCATTCTGATGGTAAATTTCAGTCCTAAAAAAGTACAGCTTTAGTTCTAGAATTGTTTATTTTTCATTAAAGAGCAGTGATTCTCAAATATCTGAACAATAACAGTTGCTATATCAGTTTCCAAGCTCTTTTTCTTTATTTTTCCAAAACTTTGGGGTAAATATATTTTGCTTTAAATTTTGCTGTTTTCCCATTTTCTTTTTATATCATATAGTTAACTTGGCACTATGGGGATACATGGATTGCTGCAATTTATCAAAGAAGCTTCTGAGCCCGTCCACATAAGGAAGTATAAAGGGCAGGTGGTAGCTGTGGATACATATTGCTGGCTTCACAAAGGAGCTGTTGCTTGTGCAGAGAAGCTAGCTAAAGGTGAACCTACTGATAAGTAAGTTGGATCTTATATTAATTCTTTACCAGTTAAGAATGAGACTTACAATGACCTTTTTTCAGAAAGGAGTCATTTTTATTCAGTTCAGGGTTTACTAAGAAAGTGAGAATATATGCTTTAGAATATTGCCAAGGAACATTTCCTTCTTTGTAAGTCTAGTTTCCGTTCTTTCTAATAAGCCAGAGTATTACGACACTAATGGACAAAGGCCAAAGACTTTCTTCTTTTTTCTATTATCTAAGATAAAACTTTTTAACAATATTCTAAAAATCCATGGTGATTTCAGAATTCTACTTTACTAGGTATAGGCAACACATTTGCTAAGCCCTGTTAGCCAAACAAGGCAGTTGTTTCTAAGGGACGTGGTGTTCTCATTCCCTTTTACTTCACGTGGAGCCAAAAATAGTGGCCATCCTGATGTCCAGTCATAACTCTGTGCCTTCATTTGAGGCAGGACGAATAAATGCCTTCTTTATTTTTTAAACAGAAACACAAGAAAAACAAGCAAGCATAGTTTTTAGACAGAGATTATCCACAGGGATTTGGGCACTATTATGTATTTTCTTTTTTGCAATGCATGATTTATCTCCAAGAGGAAAGGCTCACAGATCTTAGTCTGATGTGCTCAGGCACAAAGGACAGGAATGACACTTTTTGTATACCGAAGATGGAGGAGGGGGTGGGGAAGGACAGCAGTAGAGAAATCATTATTGAAAAGTAGCTGTATGTTTGAGGCTTTCAGGCTTATCAAGTTAATTTGACCAACAGTGGAGAGTCTGGGCATTTCAGCCACTGTCAATTGTAATCATTTTTGGAAAGTGATTTGTTTTCCACCACTGAATTTGAATGGGATGACAGAGGATGAGATTGTTGGATCAATGGACATGAAGTCTGAGTAAGCTCAGGGAGTTGGTGATGGACAAGGAAGCCTGGCGTGCCGTAGTCCATGGGGTTGCTAAGAGTCGGACGTGACTGAGTGACTGAACTGAACTGAATTTGAGCAGTAGCAGTAATAGTTCAAAACTGCAAGTTTTTCAGTGCTGGCTTCAGTGTTTCTTTTAATTCTCTTCCCTAGGAGGAGAACTTTATCTCCTATTTATTGGTATTTGTTAAGGATTCTAATATTTTTGAGTAACTGAAAGAGCTATCCGGAGTGCAGGGAATATCTTTTATTATCAGAGATGAACTCCATGGGTCCAGCCTCTGGGCAACCACAAGTCTGTGTTCTGTATTGCCTACTTTATTGAAGATCAGCTGTCCAGAGGTGTGTGAGTTTATTCTTGGGCTGTGTATTTTATTCCATTCATCCGTGTGCCTGTTTTTGTGGTGATACCATGTTGTTTTGATTACTATAGCTTTGCAGTACTGTGTGAAGTCCGGGAAGTTAAGCAGGAGCCTCCTGCTTTGTTTTGTTTTTTTTTTTTTCCCCTCAAGTTTGCTTTGGCAATTCTAGGTCTTTGATGGTTCCATTCAAGTTTTAGGATTATTTACTCTAGTTTTGAGGAAAATGTCATTGGTATTTTCATAGATATTGCATTAAATCCGTAGTTTGCTTTGGGTCATATGCCATTTTGACAATATTAATTCTTCCAATCAAAGAGCATGGGATATCTTTCCATTCTTTGAATCATCTTCAGTTTCCTTTTAATGTTGTGTGCTTCTCAGCATATGTCTTTCACCTCTTTGGTGAGATTTATTCCTAAGTCTTTCAAATTGTTTGTTTACATTCCCTTTCTGCCATTTCATTGTTAATATAAAAGAATGCAACCTGTTAATCTTGTATCCTGTTACCTTGCTAAGTTCGGTTATCAGTTCCAGTGGTTTATGTGTGGAGACTTCAGGGTTTTCTATACATAGTATCATGGCTTCACTACCAATTTAAATACATTTTATTTCTTTGTCTTATCTGATTGCTGTGGATAAGACCTCCAGTATTCTGTTGAAGAGAAGTGGTGAGAGAGGATATCCTTGTTTTGTTCCAGATTTTAGTGGGAAGGCTTTGAGCTTTCACTGTTGAGTATTATATTGTATGTGGGTTTGTCATAAATAACTTTGTATTATGTTGAGATATGTTCCCTCTGTACCCACTTTCATAAGGGTTTTTATCATGAATAGATGTTGAATTTTGTCAAATATTTTTTCTGTGTCTAGTGAGATGATCATGTGGTTTTTGTCTTTTCTTTTGTTGATGTGATGTATCACCTTGTTTGATTTACATGTGTTGAACCATCCTTGTGACCCTGGAATGAATCTACACATAGTAATTTTAATTGTCTTGCCAGAATAAAAATCTAAATGTGATACATGATTCTTGTTTGCATCCTGCACTGGGGGAATAACTGTAGCAGTGCTGTGCTACAGTCACCATATATGAGCTTGCTATACACCATGTTCTCCCAGTTCAGCATTTAATGAGCCTACATTAGTAGTTTATCCACCATTGTAGAATATTCATGTCAAGGAAATTGACAAATGCTACAAATCAGGCACCCCTTTCCCCAGAACTGGTTGTCGCACGTTTATTAGGTCACCACTGATTATAACCTTACTGAGACAATTGGATAAATTTTAATATAGACTGTATATTAGATAATATTATATTACTATTAGGTTTCTTGGGTATAATAATGGTGTTGTTGGAGAAATCAGGTATTCTATTATTCCTTTAACTTTTCAATAGATTTGAAATTTCTCAAAGCAAAAGAAAACGGGTAGGGATGGGGAGGTAAAAAGCTTAGATTTAGAATAATACAATGTCAGAACTGCAGGAATGAAAAAGTCTTTAATCTATACCTGAAGAAAACAAATAGCCCGTAGCCCATTAGGATCCAAGGCAGGATTTGAATCCAAGTCTAAATTAGAGTTTATATTTCTTAATTATTTTTCTTCATTTTCATAGGTATGTAGGGTTTTGTATGAAATTTGTAAATATGTTACTGTCTCATGGGATCAAGCCTATCCTGGTATTTGATGGATGTACTTTACCTTCTAAAAAGGAAGTGGAAAAATCTAGAAGAGAGTAAGTGATACCTTAACGTAATTATTTACGGTCTGACATTGTGGTCTCTATGATACAAATTTCTCTTTTGTTTTAGTTTGTCAAGGCTTGTTTTAAACTCATACCTAAATGGATTTTCTTAAATGTTCCATGTATGCTGGAAAGAAAGTGTATTCCTCAGTTATTGAGTGGATAGTTTTATGTCTGTCCAGTAAATCAAGCTTATTGGTTGTAGTGTTCAAATCTTCCATATCCTTATTGATTTTTTGAATGTTTTTTTAAATGTTTGTCTACTTAATCCTACTTAATGAGCTTCCCTGGTAGCTCAGTTGATAAACAATCTACCTGCAATGCAAGAGACTCCAGTACGATTCCTGGCTCAGGAAGATCCCCTGGAAAGGGGATAGGCTACCCACTCCAGTATTCTTGGGTTTCCCTGGTGACTCAGACAGTAAAGAATCTGCCTGCAATGCAGGAGACCCTGGGGTCGATCCCTGAGTTGGGAAGATCCTCTGGAGAAGGGAATAGCTACCCACTCCAGTATTCTGACCTGGAGTATTCCATAAACAGAGGAGCCTGACTGGCTATAGTCCATGGAGTCACAAAGAGTCAGACACAACTAAGCAACTTTCACTTTACTGAATCCATCAATTACTAAGAAAAGTATGTTAAAATTTCACTATAATAGTGGAATTGTCAGTTCCCTTGTAGTTCTGTCCATTTATTTTCCTGCTTTGTTTGTTTTGAAGCTATTTTGTCGGTAGCATTCAGGTTTAGAATTTATTTTTTTGGCATATTAGAACAATATGCACTGACTTTTTAAATTTCTGTGCTTTTTTGTTCTAAAGTCTATTATGTTTGATGTTAATACAGCCATAACAATTTTCTTTTGTATGTTTCTAATTTCTTTTTCTGTTGACTTTTACTATGTCATTGGTCTTAAGTTTGTCTTTTATAAAGAACACATCACTGTAATTTTGTCATTTTTAAAACTGTAGTTTTATTCTTTTTACCTTGATCTTGATTACTAATATATACCTCCCACCTGGTTTGATTTCTGGGTTGATTGTTTTTTCCACTCTTATTGTTGTCCCTTATTTCTAGTTGAAAAGTGATGTACTCTATTTTTATTCTTTTAGTACTTTTAATTGAAATTGTGCCTTTCATATTTAACTCAACAGAATCTAATATTTTTACAGTAGACTTTAAAAAGAATTTCTGTATTTTCGTTTAAGAATTTCTACATTTTAGTGAAGCGTCTATTCTACTAGTTTCATCTATTCTTGTTTTTAGCCTCTGTTGGTTTTTAGGAGTCATTATGCTGTACCGGAGATACCCCTGGGCTTAGCTGTTAAAGCTAGTGTGAGTCAGCCCCAGATAGAAGTAAACCTCACTAAGTGGGGTTGATAAAGTTGTACCCTTTGTAAATGGAAAGTTAGTTTTAATGGTATAAAAGCCTTGACGTACGTTTTCTCAACGTGTCTTCATTACTTCACTCTTTTGTCCTGTAGCAGTGCTGTGAGAAAGTCTGTTGATTAGCTTGTGCATGTGGACACTAAATCCCTGTCCTTTTTGTCTAGAAAGAAGTCCAAAAGATCTGGGTTAGCATAGTCAAGGAACAGGTGTGCACTTTCATATGAGTCAAGCATTTTTTATTCCAGAAAAAATTCTTGAATACAATTCGAGGGTATAATATTGTCATATTTTGAGTCCTCTTCTCACTTTTATCTTTTCTTTAATCTTGCAGAAGACGACAAGCCAATCTCCTTAAGGGAAAGCAGCTTCTTCGTGAAGGGAAGGTCTCAGAAGCCAGAGAATGTTTCACACGTTCTATCAATATCACACATACTATGGCCCACAACGTAATTAAAGTGAGCTAAATAAGAAGCTAAAGTAACAGATTACAGGGTTCATCTAGGTTAATGGGAGAGCAAGGAGGTGAAGGGAGGATTATCCTGGGTCTAACCTTTAGGAAAGCTGGTTGTCAGAGGAAGAAGAGAAGAATATCTAGGTAGAAGAGAGGAGTCCGGCAATTTCCAGAGAAGAAATCCTGAGGATCAAACAGCTCAGCTCTCACTTTCCAGATGAGTCACTTACATAGATGAATGTTTTCTGCAGAGACAGAAGGAATAAATTCCTAGAGGTTCAATCCCACCCCACTCTCGTAATCTTCAACAGTTACTCTTGATTGTCTATCAGAGATCTGTTGAAGTCAACCGGCCATCTCAGGAGATCTGCAGCAGATCAGTTCCACTTGACCTGCTTCTTAGAAGCTTCTTTCCTTATTACCTATTACCATAAATCTTAGTGTCAGCACACGCACAGTCACAGCCCACACAGCCCCCTTTCAGGTCTGTGTTAAAACTATTTGATAAACAAATGGGAAGATCGCTAGTTACAGAGTCTGTTTCTTTCATCAGTTCAGTGTCAGGCTTGTGTTCTGTGGTAAGAGATTGTGGGGAAACAAGGGACTTGTGTTCTTTAGAGCACAATCATTCTTAAGAGGGTAGATTTCTATAATTTGAAAAATTGAGTTTGCAGCTTGTACCCCCCACCCCCCCGAAATGTATAGCAATATTTCTATATCCCTAATTCATACATTGAATTTTTAAAAAGATTTATTAGTGGCTATATAATTCAATATATAGGATTACATATAGCTTAGTATGCCAGCAAATTTGGAAAACTCAGCAGTGGCCACAGGACTGGAAAAGGTCAGTTTTTATTCCAATNGTTGACTCATTGGAAAAGACTCTGATGCTGGGAGGGATTGGGGGCAGGAGAAGAAGGGGATGACAGAGGATGAGATGGCTGGATGGCATCACTGACTCAATGGACGTGAGTCTGAATGAACTCCGGGAGTTGGTGATGGACAGGGAGGCCTGGCGTGCTGCAGTTCATGCGGTCGCAAAGAGTCGGACACGACTGAGCAACTGAACTGAACTGATAGTTCAATATTTAGGACTAAAAGTAGAAACCTGTACTTCAAAGGAAGTGACTTCCAAAAATAATACTAGCATGTATTCAATACATCTTGAGGCTGGTGATAAATGGTTTGATACAGGAAGTTTTTCAGTGATTTCCAGATGCTGTTCTTGAGTCTGACTCATCCTTTCTCACAGGCTGCTCGGTCTCAGGGAGTGGATTGTCTTGTGGCTCCATATGAAGCGGATGCACAGCTGGCCTATCTTAACAAGGCTGGCATCGTACAAGCTGTAATTACGGAGGACTCTGATCTCCTTGCTTTTGGCTGTAAAAAGGTACCTAACATAAATAAAGGAGCTGAAGTTTTTTTTTATCTTATATAATACCTGTAACTGATATCTACTTATGGTGTTAATAATTATTTTATTTAAAATGAGAAGAAAGGTTTTGCTGCTTGACATTTGTATAATCTGAATGATTTTTCAGATTAAGCCCTTGAAGTTAGAGGGTTTTGTTGTTTTCTTTAAATTCTGTAGTGGAATGTAGCCTTATTTTTTAATAATGATTTACTTATATGCTTTATAGTTCTCAATTAGATTAGGTAAATAAGCTAACTTATCTACTAATGAGATGCTTTGCAGTTTTTTAGAATTAAGTATAAAACTAATGGAAATTTTTATTACGATATTAAGATACAAAACTATAGGGTGATCTCATTTTTGTTAATATCTATGTTATTTACATTATCTGTTTCATAAATGACGAGAAGGATCTGTGAAAAGGTTGATGCTGGACAATAGTGATAGATAATACATTTGGGGCAATTTCTGTTTTCTTCTTGAATTTCTGTTTTCCAAATTTTCTACAAGTAACATGTATTACTTTAAGACTAAGCAAAGGGTTACTTTAATATGTAAAAGTGGAAGGTAAGGAGAAAATGCTTTATGTAAGAATTGCCCTTTGACACGATAACCCTGTAGTGCAGGTAGGAGGTAGGTGCAGAAAGGGCCTTCTTTACAGCAGAAGCAAAACGATTGAGTACTGGCGTATGACATTGTCCAGCCATGGCCTGTGTTTCAGTGTAACTTATTTGCAAATTTCACAGTAACTACCTGGCCTACATATCTGTCTGCTCACTTATGATAAAGAACAGGAAAGATTTCTTAGAAATACTACAGTGGATTAGATGATGAAAAATAAAAATGACTCTTAACAGGTGTTCACAGTTTCCCTTCCTCTTGAAGGTTATTTTAAAAATGGACCAGTTTGGAAATGGACTAGAAGTTGATCAGGCTCGTCTGGGAATGTGCAAACAGCTTGGGGATGTGTTCACAGAAGAGAAGTTCCGTTATATGTGCATTCTTTCAGGCTGTGACTATCTTTCATCACTGCGTGGGATTGGATTAGCCAAGGCCTGCAAACTAGTAAGACTAGCCAACAATCCAGATATTTTAAAGGTAAGAATGGTTTACCAACTCTTGTGTTCAGTTTCTAAGCAATTCTTAAATAATAGATGAATCAACCAGAATATGGATCTTAAATATTCTATTATATCTATAACCAATATTGTGTCATTGAAAGGAGAAATGATTAAAACACTACAGCTTTGCCTTTGGCAGCAGATGAATACTGTTTTCTGCAGTTCACAAAAAATTAGTAGTAGTTTTTTTTTTTTTTTTTTTTAATTTTAATTTAATTTTATTTTTTTTCATCTCAGGTGTACATGAGTTCCCAATCTTGAACCCCCCCCATTAGTAGTTTTTTGAAAATGAAGACTAATATAAAGATAGTTCAGGATAAGATGTTCTAGGATTGAATTAATGCTAAAATGCATGATTTTTTGATTTCTGTCCTATTACTCTGTAGTAACAGTTCTCAAAGTTTTTGGTCTCACAGGATCCCTTTATACTCTTAAAAACTCTTTGTGACAGTTATTTTTGTTTATATGGGTTATAGCTATTGAAATTTACAGAGTCAGAAATTGAAAGAGAAGAATTTTAATGTTAATTAATTCACTTAAAATTAACAATAATTTGTGCATTGCATTTTAACATAGATATCTTATTTTTATGACAAGTAGTTGTCTTCTAAAGCCAATGAAAGTTATGAGAGGAATTGCACATTTATGTAAATCTCTGTAACATGGCTTAATAAAATACAGCCAGATTCTTCTTCATACAATTTGAGGAAGTGTCATGTATTTTCTAAAGAAACTCTGAGACCTTATCACATCACTGCTGAATAAATTCTCTGATGTCTTTTACTTAAAAAAATGAAGTAGATTATTCCTACCCTCACCATACCTTGGGTAGTTCTCTTAAGCCCTTAGAGCTTGCAGAGCAGAATTTCTGAGATTATAAAATGTGAGTCCTCAGGGCCAAGGGTGGTGTACTGAAGTAGAGAGGTCTCAAGGTTGGGAGACGGTAGCAGATTTTGAAATAGAGCAACACGTACTAACTAGCCTTTGACTTCAAGATCACTTCAGTTCTCTGGGTCTTCTCTTCTTCGTCTCTTCCAGCTTTAATCATCCATGACTCTTAAGTTAAAACGTTGACTTTTTTGAAATATGATCTACAAATATTTTTGGTATTTCTTTTTTTTTTACATTCTCAGGTAATTGTATGTTTTGCTTTTTGCTTTCTGGATGAAAGAGACTTTGAAGGTGAAGAACATATCTTTGAATTTTAAGTCATGATGTGTTTACTGGTTGAGGTTTTTAATGTAGCTGTATGATGGCCTAGATGGTTGGGTTGGGTGAGTGGGAGAAAGGTCCAAGAAGGAGGAGATATGTATACATGTGGCTGATTCATTTGTTGTACAGCAGAAACTAACATAACATTGTGAAGCAATTATACTCCCCTCTGAGAAAAAGCAATTGAGTTTTCTATCCCTCCTCATCCTTTTCTAATGTAAAGTGACGAATCTTGGGAATAATACTTCCCCTATTCTTTATCTTCAGGTATTAAGTAACTCGTAAATATATTTGTACTCATTATTAGGTCATCAGGAAAATTGGACATTATCTCAAAATGAACATAACAGTACCAGAAGACTACATCAAAGGATTTATTCGGGCCAACAATACCTTCCTGTATCAGCTAGTTTTTGATCCCATCAAAAGGAAACTCATCCCTCTGAATGCCTATGAAGATGATGTTGATCCCCAAACACTAAGCTATGCTGGGCAGTATCCTTTCTGAACCAGAATGGTAGAACTTTGCTCTCCTTCCATATCTTTGTGGTGGTATTTTTAGCTAGACATTTAGTCAAAAGCTGGCAAATTGTTTTTGGCTTTCTTTTTTTTCATATATAGTGGAATCTTTATTTTGTTAAATTTAATTATCATGCAGGTTAAAAATTCAGAGTAACTATTTGCTTATAAACCTGAAGCTCATCCATGATAACTTGCTCATGATTTAATTGATTGGACAGAAACATGTACAGTCAGTCACTTAAGGTACACACTCCGGAGGTGGCACTGAAGAGAACCAGGTCAGTCAATCAGGAAGAGCACTCTGGTCATCTGAGTACACCAGCTGAGGATGCTCTCCGCAGAGCCACTGGCCACGCACATACAGGGTGATGTGGAGATGTGAGTCGCCTGGGTAATGGCGGGGCTTTCCTCTCCATCTCCCTTGACGGAGTAACTGATGCCCTGGGGCTTTGCTTCAGAAGATCGCCAGCTCCTGCTGCGGCTAGTAAACTATCACGTGGGTTCAGGGAAGCTAAATGTGGAAAGGAAGTAGAGTCCATTGAAGTCGTAAACCTGAAGGTTTTCTTTGACAATAGACCACACTTTGCTGTCTTAATACAGTATTGTTCGTTTGGTTGTTAGTAAAATTGTTTTTCCTTAATCTTACCAACCTAGGTATGTTGATGATTCTGTAGCCCTTCAAATAGCACTTGGGAATAAAGATATAAATACTCTCGAGCAGATTGATGACTACAATCCAGACACCGCCGTGGTAACATATTAAAGACTTCTTTCTAAAAGCACGTTTTGTTATTGCTTAGGAACTAAGGCTAAAGGCAAATCTTCACGTAGTAAACATCTTTTAAACATTTCTACATCCAAGCACCGTACAGAGTGTGGATTGAAAACAACTCAATTCTAGGGAAAATATATCTCTTAGAACCAATGGGTATATTGGTTGATTTTCTTAAAAAGTGACCACATAATATAAGACCTTTATACTTGAACATTTTTTTTGAATATACCAAGTGCTTAATGCCTTTTTCTCGTTTCACCCAATCCCATCTCTAGCATTTGGCATTGCTGAAGACTCAAATCTAGAAATACCTCTCGGGAGTAAAAAAATTTTTTTCTCATTCCCAGTTTAGCAGTACTTACTGAGTACCTCTGCTGTATGCCATTCAGTCCTTTCCTATTTTCTTCTACTTTTTCCCAGTAGTATGTTTATATATCTCTTGTGATGAATGCTCCCATCGTTCTCTCTTTTCTTATTTCTAGACTCTGTTCTCTCTTATGTTCAAATTTATTCCTTAATAAGTTCTTATGATTCTAATTGGAGAAGGAAATAGCAGCCCACTCCACTATTCTTGTCTGGAGAATCCTATGGACAGAGGAGCCTGACAGGCTACAGTCCATGGGGTCACAAGAATTGGACACAACTTAGCAACTAAACCACCACCACCATGACTCTAATTATCTCATTTTCTGCAAAGAACTTGCACATCTTTAACAGTCTCTAATCTGTGTACCAGCCACAATAATTCTAAATGTCTCCTGTGTCTACATAAGTGCTTTCTTATAATCTTAAATCTATTTACAATTAAAAGCAAACTCTATTTCTTATCAGCTTTCTTTTATAACCTTTATTCTTTTTAGCACTTATTACACCATAAATTTGGAGAAGGCAATTGCACCCCACTCCAGTACTCTTGCCTGGAAAATCTCATGGACACAGGAGCGTGGTAGGCTGCAGTCCCTGGAGTCGCTAAGGGTCGGACACAACTGAGTGACTTCACTTTCACTTACTATCATGCATTGGAGAAGGAAATGGCAACTCACTTCAGTGTNTCAAAGCTCCAAATAACTACTACTAGTAAGACCCACTGATGTCATATTTTAAAATGATATGATGGCATAAGAGCATTCTTTAAATCTGAGTTATGTCAAATTTACTAATTTAACATATTTCGTTTTATGTTCACAACTGTAGTTACCAAGTTGTAAGAACAATTATAACCTTGGTAATATTTGACAGAATTTTGAGGTCTAATAATCCTGAATATTAAACATCTAATAAATCAGTATGTCTCTGTGTACCTGTGGTCTGTTGCTCAGTTGTGTCCAACTCTTATGCAACCCCCATGGACTGTAGCCCACCAGGCTCCTGTGTCCATGGAATTTTCCAGGCAAGAATACTGGAGCGGGTTGCCATTTCCTTCTCCAGGGGATCTTCCTAACCCAGAGATAAAACCCACATCTCTTGTGTCTCCTGCATTGGCAGACGGATTATTTACTACTGTGCCACTTGGAAAGCCCAGTAAATCAGTATATCTTGTGTTTATCAAAAGGAAAATATTTTATTCAAGTTCCTAAAGGAAACTTGAGTTGTATTGGACTCAAAGAAAAAAGCCTAGTTAAAATGTGGAAACAAATTGTTTTCATCTAGAGAAAGCTGAAATCAGTTAATGTATTCAAATCCATTCCAGTTTTTTAAGTAAGAGGGGCTTCCCTGGTGGTTCAGCTGTAAAGACTCTGCCTGTAATGCAGGAGATGCAGGTTCAATCCCTGGGTCAGGAAGATCCCCTGGAAAAGGAACCAGCAACCCACTTCAGTACTCCCACCTAGTAAGTTCCATGGACAGAGGAGCCTGGTGGGGTACAGTCCATGGGATCGCAAAGGAATCAGATATGACTTGGCAACTAAACAACAACAAAATGCCAAAGCAAACCCTTGAGGCTTTTGCTACTCTTTTCCTGTTCACTCACTTTGTGTTCAGTTCATCCATTCTGGTCTCAAAGACTCTGTTTCTTTTAATACGAGCCTCCATTTTAATGTCGTCTTTTTCATTTTCCACGTCTTACTGCATTTTTCTCATGGCACTATTTGGGTTCCATCACAGTTGTTGTTTCTTGAACATCTTTGATTAAAAATCACCATCTCTTTGTGAGGATACTTTCAAGTCCTCTGAGCTCCTTTGGGGTATTTTTGTTCCTTTTCCAGCAAACATCTTCCTGTTTTACTAACTTAACATGTTTTATTGAGAAGTCTTACCACCTCACAGCCTAAGAGCTTGTCTTGCTGACAAAACTCTCCACATGTCTGTCTTCTGGGTAATCATTTTTGTGCTTACAGTTATAGAAACATAGATTCTCTCCCCTCACCAAAAAAAAACAAACTAAATTAAAAATCATTCATTAAATCATCTCTTGCCACCAGATGTGGTAAATTTAAGGATTAATGGTCAAACAATTGGAACAATAACAGATAACTTAAAAATTATGTTATCTTTCTTTATTCAGAAAATGTTTTAGAGTGTCACTGATGTTTGATTTTGAATATCATTTTTATTGTATGATTCTGAAGAAAATGCATTGGAAATTTCCATTGGTGGTTCACTGTGAAAAGCAACAACTGTATACTCTATGTTTATTAAGTTCATTAACCCAATTTGAGGTTAATTAATCTTAGGATCTTACTCTTGATCTTTCTTTTAAGAAACAATATAGCTCAGAGTCATTACTACTATGAGGAAGGAATGTTAGTGTTTCTGTAAGTTATAATCCAAATTAAAGGAATATTTTTGACTTTTGGATTGCTTTTTAAGTATGTAATGCTATGTAGAATCCCAAGATAAATATGTATATTTTTAAATCCTCTTGAAAAATGCAGAAATGTAAAGTCTCCTGAATTTATTTGTTTACTTTCTAAAGTCCTTGAAAGAGTACAGCGTCACATGGATTCTGTATCCAATGGCTTACGCAAGAAGGTTGCTTAGAAGTTTGGCATGAAACATGCCATTGTTTCCAAGAACATAAGTTGCTTTTCCCCAGATTACTCTGGTTTTGTTGAGCATTGTTCGTTGCTTTATACACACAGAAGCACATCTCTTGCCTGGATAGAAGTCAATTTCATCTCAGGCATATGTCCACTCAGTCATGTCCAACTCTTTGTGACCCCCATGGACATAGCCCACCAGTCTCCTCTGTCCATGGAATTCTCCAGGCAAGAATACTAGAGTGAATTGCCATTCCCTTCTCCAGGGGGTCATCCCAACCCAGAAGTCAAACTCAGGTCTCCTGCATTGCAGGCTGATTCTTTACCATCTCAGCCACCAGTCATAAACACCTTCAATTTTAAGAAGAGCTGTGTGCTCCCTCAGGTTCTGGAGACCCCACTTAGAGCTTTTTAATTTATATTTTATACAGTTTACTTCTCCAGCTGAAACTTCTTACTAGTTTTCTGTAGTGAAACTGGCAAAGATCATTCGTTCCACATTAATTTTCTTTTATTGTATTTCATGCTTTTAATACTTTTTTCTTCTGAGAAGTTACATTTTATTTTATTTACACTGATTTTTCTCAATTTACTTGTTTTATGTTTTGTTGAGTATTGGTCAGTTGTCATAAAATCTTGATAGTAAAAATCTAATTTTGCTTTATTTTTCGATCTTGGGGATCTAGGAATCTGATTGCAATTTTAAGTCACTTGATAAACAAGGTAATCAGAAATCCAAGCTACACTTGTTTAATTTTTCGAAGAAAGACACGCTTCTAAGAAACAAGGTAAAACACTTATATAAATTACTTTTAAATTTCAGAAGCAGGGCATGCTTATTACCAGGAAATATGAATATAAGCAAAATTAAAACTCAAAGTGCCTATATTCTTATTTACACAAAAATGTCTACCTTCAAATCTTTTAGGACCATATTTGTACTTGATTTGTATTGGGTTGGCCAAAAAGTTCCTTCAACTTTTAAGTAAAAATAAAAGACACATTTTTCATTTTCACCAAGAACTTTATTGAACAACACATTTGTTATTTTGTTCCACTACCTTCTGCCATTTTCCAGGCAACTTCGTAACTATCTTCCCCAAACTTTTATCATTTTGAGTAAAGACTTGTTCCAGGTACATCATTTTCAAAATTTTATAAAGACCAAAATAAATGAAAATCCGAAGTTATAATATCTGAATATGGCAGTTAAATCAGAAAACCATTCTAGCTGTAAGTTTTTGCCTGGTCATCAAAGAAACCTTGTGGTATCCCAATGGAAGATGATACGTTTTCTGTTGACTCTTTTCATCTAGCGCTGCTTTCATTTGGTCCAGTTGGGAGCAGTACTTGTTGGAATTAATTGTTTGGTTTTCCAGAAGGAACTCACAATAGAGGACTCCTTTCCAATTCCACCATATACACATCACTTTCTTTGGATAAAGACTGTCCTTCAGTATGGTTGGTAGTTCTTCTGTTCCATAATCTCTTCTGTTCCACATTGTTGAACAGTATCCACTTTTGATTGCCTGTCACAATTTGTTTTTATAGCAGGATGTCTTAATTATGTTTAAGCAGAGAATCACATGCAGAAATACTGTCAAGAAGGTTTTTCTTTTTTCACTTATGTGGAGCCTAAACTTCAAAGCAATTAACATAAGCAAGCTGGTGCATATGATTTTCAACATTTGATTTGGATATTTTGAGTATGTGAGCAAGCTATCTCCTGTGTGGTATAACTTTGATCTCAGTTTATGTCTCCCTTTGATCACTGTCAACTTGAATTGGTCTACCTGACAGTGGATCTTCATCTAGTGAGAATTTGTACCTTTCCTGGAATGAAAAGTGAAAAATGAAAGTGAAAGTTGCTCAGTCATGTCCAACTCTTCACAACCCTATGAACTATACAGTCCATGGAATTCTCCAGACCAGAATACTAGAGTGGGTAGGCTTTCCCTTCTCCAGGGGATCTTCCCAATCCAGAGACTGAAGCCAGGGCTCCTGCATTGCAGGTGGATTCTTACCACCTGAGCCACAAAGGAAACCCAAGAATACTGGAGTGGGTAGACTATCCCTTCTCCAGCAGGTCTTCCTGACCCAAGAATCGAACCAGGCTCTCCTAAATTGCAGGTGGATTCTTAAGCACACTAATATGAAAGTTGTCACAATGCAGTCTTAACAAAAGTGTTTCAAATGAAGTTATAGACAAGGAAGTGCTATTAGAGCTATCTTATGGAAAAAATCTAATGAACATTTTGGCCAACCTAATAAGTGTTTAAGTTGTGAAACTTGCATTTTTTTTTTCTTTATAGTGTATAAAGATCTATTTCATGTCCTTAAGTAACATTACTTATAATGACTAAAACATGCCATAGTGTGGGTTTAACTAATCTTATGTTTGTCCTTTACTCTAAAAATTTTTGTTGTACCAAACAATACTGCAATGAAGATTTTGTTGGTATATATTTGACTACTGTATACATTCTTAATTTTTCATGGGGATGAATTCTGTGGAGTGGTAGTACTGGTCCAAGGGCAGGTATGGTGTAAAGCTTTGATGTGTATTACAAAAAGGCCTTCTAGAAACTGGGTCCCTGATGAGTCAAGGGTTTTTTCCAGTCAGACTGTATAAATATTTGTGTGCCTGCATAGTGAAAGCTCATAAGTCAGAAGTCCATTTTATGTATTAAGTACCTTGCCAATATAAAAATACTAATTCCTAACTTAAAAATGGGCAAGAGACATGAAAAGAGATCACAAAAGCAAAAAACCCAAGGGGATGATTAACATATAAAAGCATGTTCAACCTCATTAGTAATCAAATAACACAAATTAAAGTCATAAAATATAATTTCTTACCTCTTATTTTTCCAAAAGTTTTTAATTTACTGAATTTTATAAGGGTATAAAGTGCTGAGATGAATAATCACATTTAAGATAGCAATAATCCTATTAATTGGTATGATTAATTATCCCAATAATTAATTAACTAGGATAATAATTACTTAGGATAATGGTATCGAGGAGAATAAGAATTGCTGTGCCATTTCTGGAAAGCAGTTTGAAAGAGTTCAAATAATTTAACCCAGTAAGTATATTCTAGAACTTGAGTCTAAAGAGATAATAAGAATTTAAATATAAGACACTTATTCTTGCATTGGTTGCAATAGTGAAAAATTGGGGGGAAAAAATCTAAATAAAAAATAAGGGTGTGGAATACATTAAATACTTTGTTGGTTTTAGTGGACATATATTATTTTTCTTATATAAGAAAACTATATTTATATAGTTAATAACGTTACTTTCTTAAGTTTATTTGTAAAAGCACTGAAACTATACAAACATTTTTAATAAGTGATCTAGTACATCTATTTCAGAGAAGGCAATGGCACCCCACTCCAGTACCCTTGCCTGGAAAATCCCATGGACGGAGGAGCCTGGTGGGCTGCCGTCTGTGGGGTCGCACAGAGTCAGACACGATTGAAGCGACTTAGCAGTAGCAGTACATCTATTTGAAAGAAGGTCATATCTCATACTATATAAATATAAAACTGAAAGATGTTAAGGATATAAATGCAAAATATATAAATATAAAGTGAAACTTGCCCAGTGACTTTTTGGGTACCCCATGAACTGTATAGTCCAAGGACTTCTCCAAGCCAGAATACTGGAGTGGGTAGCTATTCTCTTCTCCAGGGATCTTCCCGACCTAGGGATCGAATCCAGGTCTCCTGCACTGCAGATAGATTCTTTACTAGCTGAGCCAACAGGAAATATAAGTTTCTTTTAAAAATCTCTGAGTGAGAAAGACTTTTTCAAATAGATCCTGTGTTGTAATAATGTCCATATTATTTTTGAATGGAAAGGAAAACCATAGTATTAAATAATATGTGTAGCAAGGTGTTTTTGTTTGCTTAAATGCTTGAAAATATGCATATTGTATATGTTTGTATATGTGTGTTAGTCACTTAGTCGTATCCGACTTTTTGTGACCCCCCTGGACTGTAGCCCACCAGGCTCCTCTGTCCGTGGGGTTTTCCAGGCAAGAATGCTATAATGGGTTGCCCTTCCCTTCTCCAGGGGATCTTCCCGACCCAGAGATTGAACCTGGATCTCCTGCACTGCAGGCAGATTCTTTACCATCTGAACCTCCAGGGAAGCCCATGTTTGTATAATCATGGTAAAAAGTCTGGAAAGATATTAAATTATTTGCAGTGATAGGACTAAAGATATAGAAAGTACTTTCTGAAAAGAAGTTCCGTCTGGGCATTAAATCGTCATCTTTTTATTATTACTATACTTTCAGATTTCATTGTCAGTGTTTTAACTGTCACTTCTGTTTTGGTGACAACTCCCCAGATGAACCTTCCCTCTTGCTCCCTGGTGTCCATCTTCAGCATATAAAATCAAACTCATCTTTCTTTTTTAACATATAACCAGTACTTCTTAAAGTACTTATCAGCTGTAATAATATTTGCTCTGTGTCACTTAATAATATTTGCCCAGGGTTGAAAAAAGGTCTTAGGGTTGTTCTCTTTCTTTATAACATCCAGCTGGATCCTTCTTTTTCAAGGGCGAAAGAAAAACAATCAAGACATCTATACCTATCTAAATCCTGTTTCTTTCTCTGTCTTATTTCTTGCTCTCCTTTTTTCCTATCACCAACATCCTAATTTAATATTTCATCTTTCAGGTGTGAATCTTTNATTAAAAATAAAAATTTCAGAAATTAAAGCTAGAAGGAACACAAGCAAATAATCATCAGATAGATGACGCCTTAAATAGGTTAAAAAAAAGGGGGGGGAAACATTAAAAGATTAGCAAGTCACAGATTTTGAAGATGGAGCAGAAGGTCCAATATACAGATAGTAAGAGTCTCTGAAGAAAAAACAACCTATAATTTCAGCAAAATTTTAAAATTTAAGATTTGAAACAGTATTTCTTAAATGCACTCTTATACCCAGGATTATTGATCCAAAACAGCTAACACCAAGATGTAAGCAGCAAGTTACTTTAAAGAAGGAAAAATCCTCTGGGTAGGCAAGGACAGTGAGTAACATGTAAGAAAAATAATAATAATNGAAAAAACAACCTATAATTTCAGCAAAATTTTAAAATTTAAGATTTGAAACAGTATTTCTTAAATGCACTCTTATACCCAGGATTATTGATCCAAAACAGCTAACACCAAGATGTAAGCAGCAAGTTACTTTAAAGAAGGAAAAATCCTCTGGGTAGGCAAGGACAGTGAGTAACATGTAAGAAAAATAATAATAATCGTGAGATTTTTCCACAATTATTCTTTATACCTGAAGAAATTGGGTAAATGTGTTAAAGATACTCAAGGAAAGTGTAAGCAAAGGATTTTATATTCAACAAAATCAACTTTCAAGTGTAAAGAACACAAACATCTATCGAACAGGAATTTGGAAATTATTGCTCACTTAAGTTCTTCCTGAGAAATCAGAAAATAACGAAAATAACTGGAGAAATAGCACCATAAAGATTGATGATGACCATCAAACATAGTGACTTGTACAGCTAAAAATGAGAGCTAAAAGGGAAATATGAAATGCAATGACTACGTGCCCAGATGACATAGATAGTACAGCTACAGAGAAGAGACCATTTGCAAAACATTTGGTTTGGTTTGAAGCAGTCTGATAATTGTTATTTTAGGACTGTTGTGTATGTAATGTGGGATAGGGTAAACGAGTATTTGTGGGCTATTTTAATTCATCCCCAATTTTCTGGAGAACCAAGATTCTCACCCCCAAGATTCTTAATGTCTAGGGAAAAGGAGATTAAGACAAAATACAGAACTTAATTTTTTTTTAATGTAGTTATAAACTTGAGTTGGAAGTACTGGTAAACTTGTGAATGTATATATACACATACTATATATACACACATATACATATATGTGTATGTGTACATACATACAGCTTCCCTGGTAGCTTAGATGGTAAAGCGTCTGCCTACAATGTGGAAGACCTACCCGCACATACTAAAGAGACCCAGAAAAAAGTAACCAATCCTGTACCAATGAGCATCCCAATCAGTAGTCTTAGTATACCACTTTTTACTGAAAGAAATGAGAGCTTGGAAAAGATGTATAAAAGGCAAGCCTAGGATATCTTGTTAAAACAGAAGCCTTTAGTGAGTAATATGTAATTTTAAAACTGACTAAGGAGACACCTGAAGAGGAGCCCACTCTCCAAACATGGGAGATTTTGATCTTGAAAAGATAGGAACTGTTCTTTATTTGATCCCATCATAAACATATTTTTTAAAATTGGTCACCTTCAGAAGATGACAGAGTATCAACGCATTATCTTGAATATGGGAAAGTAAAAGAAATATCAGGCATTTCCCCTATCTTTATCTGTATACTTTTTACTCCAGGCAAGAATACTGGGATGGGTTGCCATTTCCTTCTCCAAGGGATCTTCCCAACCCAGGAATCAGACCTGGGTCTCCTGCATTGCTGGCAGATTCTTTACCAACTGAGCTACAAGGAATGCCCATCTTTATGTTGTACCAGTGGGTTACCAAACAGAAGATAAATCTCTTTTTAGTGCTCTAACAATGAAAAAGAGATATTACTGTTTTGCAACCCCCAGTGGATTAATAGATTTAGGTTTAGAGTGTTAGCTGCTGTTAACATTGTAACTAGACATTTCATTTCTCTTAATGAAAGAACTCAGCATCCTCTATTCTTGCCACGGGATTGGAAATGAGACATCATTCTTCTGGATTAAACTGCAGAATTGCAGGAAATACAGAGAACAGAGGAAATAGGGAACTGCAACCTGAGTGTGCAATTAGCAAAATTGAGACAACAAGAAATTACAGATTAAATGCCCTTGGATTTTCAACAGATAAATTTTAAGGAAAGGGAGAGGAAAATTCCATATTAAAAAAAGGACAAAACTAAATTATTTAGGGATGCCCACTCTGGTGATTTGACAAGAGAAATACAAGGAAGTGATAACTATAAAATTTAGGGTGGTGGTTACAGGGAGTTCAGTAGTGTCCAACTCTGTGACCCCATGGACAATAGAGTTCTTGGAATTCTCCAGGCCAGAATACTGGAGTGGATAGTCTTTTCCTTCTCCAAGGGAACTTCCCAACCAAGGGATTGAACCCAGGTTTCCCTAATTATGACAAGGTTTGCTTATAATAGCTTATTAGGGTATCTATATCAGAAAGTAAAATGTTGGCCTTCTAATTTATTAGGCCATTTACTTGTTTTGGGTGGCCCTTCATATTCTGTTTTTTTCATTTATGTAAATATTTGCTAAAATGTTTACAATGTTGTATTGGTTTCTGCCATACAACGATAATTTTTTTAAATCATTTTAAGTATTCCATCAAATTGAAAATATATTTGATTGTAAGAGGCATCATTAATTTATGTACCATTGAGAATAAACTATCAACTTTAAGGTACACACTGTTCTCAAAAATGTTAAAATATGTACCTTAGACTAGAGGCCCTGCCACAATTCAGTGATACACGTCCTGTGACTTGTGCACGAAATCAAGCAACTATCCTCATTTAGAAAAGTTAACTGGACAGTCAGCACCAGACAGCCTCTGTTCTTCAAAGACATGAAGCACAGCTGAAAGTACAAGGCTGAAAAGTGGGATAAAGTGAAAACAAATTGAACTCAGTCTCACTTCCCTATGTAGGTCCCATTCTCTCTTCTTTTGGGGTTCCAGCTGCACACATTAGAAAGCGATAAGTTGTCACACAGCTGTTAGTGCTGTTACGTTTACTTTCTACTCTGTTTTTCAGTTTGGGTAATTTCTATGAACCCATTTTCTAGTTAACCAATTCTTTCCGTGACTCTTCCTCTGGGTTATTCTGCTTTTTGTTTTTATTTCCTTACAGTTTCCGTCTCTCTGCTGACATTCCCCCAACCTGCTCATGCACATATGGTCCATATTTTATGCAAGGCATATTAACTATAGTTATTTTAAATACTTTGTCTGATATTTCTAGTATCTGGGTCATCTCTGAGTCTGGTTCTGTATCTTGTGCCTTGAAAGTGTTTTCATTTTCCTTGTTTTGTGTGTGTGTGTTTCATGTTTTCTGATTGACTTGTATGCCATATATTGATATAGGAAAGTAGAGACCGAAGTAAACAATACAGGTGGAAGTGAGCATGCATCTTCCACTAGGGGTTAGAGTGAGGCATTGTAAAGTCTACTCAGGAGCTTAACTGGCTTGGGTTTATTATCGCTATGACAGTAAAGTCCTCTAGTGTGGTGCTATGGTTTTTAGTTTTGTTTGTTTTTCAGTGTTCCTGCTCTATCTTCAGTTTTTAGCCTTCTTCATGCACTTATCAGAGAGGGCAATGGCACTCCACTCCAGTACTCTTGCCTGGAAAATCCCATGGATGGAGGAGCCTGGTGGGCTACCGTCCATGGGGTCGCTGAGAGTTGGACACGGCTCATTGACTTCACTTTCACTTTTCACTTTCATGTATTGGAGAAGGAAATGGCAACCCACTCCAGAGTTCTTGCCTGTAGAATCCCAGGGACGACGGAGCCTGGTGGGCTGCCGTCTATGAGGTCGCACAGAGTCGGACACGACTAAAGCGACTTAGCAGCAGCAGCAGCAGCAGCATGCTCTTATGTCTCAGAAAGGGTCTATCTTCAACCCCTTGCCCCTCTCCATCAGTAGACTGTTGTTTATTGTTTGTTTAATGACTAGATGCAGCCTGTGCTGTGCTGTGCTTAGTCGCTTAGTCGTGTTTGACTCTTTCCAACCCCATGGACTGTAGCCCACCAGGATCCTCTGTCCATAGGATTCTCCAGGCAAAAATACTGGAATAGGTTGCCATGCCCTCCTCCAGGAGATCGTCCCAACCTAGAGATCAAACCTAGGTCTGTCGCATTGTAGATGCATTCTTTTACGATCTGAGTCACCAGGGAAGCCCAAGAATACTGGAGTGTGTAGCCTAACCCTTCACCAGGGGATCTTCCTGACCCAGGAGTCAAACTGGGGCCTGTTGGATTGCAAGTGGATTCTTTACCAGCTGAGCTTCCCAGCCGCCAGCTGGGAAGCCCAGATGCAGCCTGAGGGTAATGTAAAACTATATCAATTACATTTGACTTTGTAATCCACTGCACAATCAGTATTATCGACCTCTGTTTCTCAATCCCCAGCAAGTTCCTAGCAATATGATCAGTGTTTCAAGTTCTTATTAAATGACTTCTGGCTACCAGGCACGCCTATTGTATAGCACCTGAAGTCTTAATAAACACGTGTCAGTGTTTAACAGTTGTTGACTCATGGCTTAGCAGGGGCAGAAGAATAATTGAATGCCAGCTAGGGATCAGAAGACTTGATATGTATTAATAATTCTGATTTGCCCAAAACTCTTAAGTGACCTTGAGTAAACTATTGAACCTTTGTTGTCTTCTTTTTTTTTTTTTTTCTCATAGAACAAATATTACAGCTCCAAAATTCTGTGAACCAAACAGTAAATTCTCTGATTTATCCCTGCTGGCTCAGATGGTAAAGATTCTACCTGCAATGCAGGAGACCCAGATTCTAGCCCTGGGTTGGGAAGATCCCCTGGAGAAGGGAAGGGCTACTCACTCTAGTATTCTTGCTTGGAGAATTCCATGGACCAAGGAGCCTTGGCGAGCCACAGTCCATGGGGGTTGTAAAGATTCAGACAGGACTGAGCAACTAACACATATTTTAAAGTCTATTCCAAAGGCTCCACAAGAGGGCAGCTCCTCCACATTGCTTAATGTCTGAAAAGAATTCCACAAGTATTTTAAGTCTTTAAAAACTCACCCTTGCATGCAATATTTTACTTTTGTTTCTTTTAATTGTAGAAGTCAGGCACAAATATAGTCACACTTATGAAAAAATTTCCAGCATTACAGACTAAATTCAAGTCTCTTAATTAGTACCCCCAATCCTAATTTTCCCTACTGTCAGATTGTGGGTATTTTATGAAGTTTTATTTTCTGTGACTTCTTTAAAACAGTTTCTGAAACTAACTTGTTTTAATCCACATAGGATTTAAACATCTTTTCCTAATAAAGACAGATTAGTTTACCTTTAATTATTCTAACTTCATAAAATGCATGCCATAATTAACTTATTTCTTAATGACGTTTAGATAATGTTCAGTATTTAAACAATGTTGCATCAAAAATTTCTATACTGCATTTTGGAAAAAAGTGAAAATTCTCCCTCTCAAGATTTCATAGTAATTAAGATTTGAAAGCTAATTTATTCAACCAAAAGAGGAATGTTTTAGTAATTTTACTAGCCACAAAAATTCATAACAGGAAAGATGCTACAGAAAAGGAGCTAGAAGAAGGAGAAACACTTGATAGCCTTCCTTGGAAAATTTGCTCCATTTCATGATATAAATCATTCTAGATGCCATTACTGTTAGGGCGCTTCACAGATATGTTTTTGTTGTAGAGAAGACTAGACCTAGGCAACAAATGGCCTAATTAATACAGAATAGAGACAAGAAAGACTCAAGTGTGGCTACCCAGTGAGGGTAGGTTCTGTGTCTTGGTTACCTCTTTGTCTTCTGCACTGTGAGGGACATGTTTGATGGGAATAAGCCAGAGCCATTTATATGTCATATACACAAGAAAAAGAAAAAAAAGTTATGTCTGGTGTTACTGCATGTGTACATGCTAAGATACTCAGTTGTGCCAGGTTCTTTGCAACCCCATGGACTGTAGCCCCCAGGTCCCTCTGTCCATGTAATTCTCCAGGCAAGAATACTAGAGTGGGTTTCTATTTTCTCCTTCAGGGGAATCTTCCCAGCCCAGGGAATGAACCCACGTCTCTTGTGTCTCCTGCACTGACAGGCAGGTTCTTTTCCACTAGCGCCACCTGGGAAGCCCCTGGTGGTATTAATGTATATAAGTTGTACCTATAGCAAATATTCCCAGAGAAATAGACAGGTTCTTCTTTGGAACTTTTCTAGAATTTGGAACCTGATTGTCCTTGAATGGGATGTGTGAAACAAAGACAAGTAAAGAGGCAGTTGGGATGCCTCCTGTGACCAAAACTTAGAGAAAGGGATGTACAGAATATGTTTGCAGAAAAGTAAAACTAGCTTAGCCAGACCGTTCTAAATATGGAGGTTTGTTAGAGTACAGGACCAATGGTCAGGTGCTGTCAGGAATGTGTGTGTATGCTCAGTCCTGTCCTCCTTTTTGCGACCCCACAGACTAGCCCATCAGGCCCTTCTGTCCGTGAGATTTCCTAAGCAAGAATACTGGAGTGGGTTGCCATTTCCTTCTCTAGGGGTACTTCCCAACTCAGATCAAAGCAGCATTTCTAGCATCTTCTGCATTAGCAGGCAGATTCTCTACCACTGTGCCAGCCCATACATCAGAATAAATAAGAGGCGCAGAAGCAAGAATTTGCCTAGAATCTTAAAATAATGGGCTTGGAACTCCCTCTGTGGCTGATCTCATCAAGGCCTGCCACCTCCTCAACCTGCTGTTCAAACTGTGGTCCAAACTCACATTAGGCTTATTTTCCCCTTTCTACTTCCCTGTGTCTATGGGATGCTTTGATGTCAGAAAAGCATCCTGTATTTTAAAAGTTTTTTTCCCATATTTAATTTTTTTTCCCATAATACACAAATACTTGAAAATTTGACATTAGAGGAGACCAAGAATCATGAAAATGGATTTTTGGAGCTGTGGGGCAGGACCTTAAATCATTTACACTTACCCCATTAGGACCTGGAGGCAGCCTACTCACCTTTATTTTGGGATGCCATCTTTTGATTTCTGAAGAGACCATCTGTGATGGTATTTGGGAACTAAAGGAAGAAATAGTCTTNCCATTAGGACCTGGAGGCAGCCTACTCACCTTTATTTTGGGATGCCATCTTTTGATTTCTGAAGAGACCATCTGTGATGGTATTTGGGAACTAAAGGAAGAAATAGTCTTTGGAGGTATTGAAGAGGTATTCTTCATTTATAGACTTAAAGTGTTTAATACCTACATTTGGAGGTATTGGGGTATTTTTCATTTTTTTTTTGTTTGTTTTGTTTTGTTTTTATTTATTTATTTATTTATTTTTTCCGTCTCAGATGTACGTGAGTTCCCAATCTTGAAGATATTCTTCATTTTCATCTGAACTTTGAAGACTTGTACACTGGAATAACAGTGTTTGGCCCTTTAAGAACTGTGCAGATGAGGAGGTTCCCAAAGAAATGTCTAAGAAAATATTTCCCCTAGAGCACAATATTTTCTACTCCCAACTTCTCAACTTAAAATTCGAGAGCATGTTAGCAGCATGGTTTTTGTGTTGTTCAAATTCTACCACCTGTGCAATACAGTGCATGTTACTTTTTCTCTGAGCTTCAGTTCTCTTTTTCAGAAGAAATGAGAAAATATAGGTGGTAATTAGCAAGTACAGTGTCAAACACGATGTGTGCTTCCTGCCTGTTCCAATGAGGGAAATAGTGATGATGAAGACATTTGTGATACTGATAAACCAAGTCTGTTGTCCAGACTGACCTTGTCTTTTTCAAATAACATTACCCCTCTGATCCTCAAGCTGTTCATCAATTAAATGGTGACAACATTAACTTACACTTTTTGAGTTGTATGTACAAGCCATTGTTGTAAGTGTTTGCATATATTAACTAATTCATTTGATGCTCACAGTCCCCCAAGGTAGATATTATTTTTATTTTACACACAGGATGTCAGTGAACATTTAACAGGAGGATTCCTGCATGCTGTTTCTTGTTTCTCAAGGATTCTCTGTTCCTTATCAATTCCTGTTCCACGAATGAGTAAAGCTGCATGCAATTCTCAGGACTGAGGTCATGGGATGAGACATGCAGTGACTCTTTTCAGCATCAGCGACCTTGTATGTATTAGACTATCCATATTGTGGCTATTGATAAAATTTCATCCTGTGTAATAGCTGAGTAATCATCTTACTAAAGATATATAAGCCTGCATTTCTGCTAATAAAGCACCTTTGCTCCATCAGAGCTTGGGTCCCTGTGTTTCTTTCTTTCTGTCTTCCTCTCTTTCTCGCTCTCCCTCCCTCTGGCTCTCTCTCTTTCACTTTCTTATTGTTGACTCCAGACCACCAGGTCCTGGTCCATTAAAGGACCCCAACAACAGGGTAATTGAGGCAGAGAGAGAGGTTGGTTTTATAAGTGGCCATAAGGTCACACAGCTTGTAGGTAAAAGATCCAGAGTTCAGCCCCAAATGGTATGTTTTTTGCTTATTGTTGTTTTGGTCACTAAATTGCATTGGACTCTTTGGGACCCCATGGATGNGAGAGAGGTTGGTTTTATAAGTGGCCATAAGGTCACACAGCTTGTAGGTAAAAGATCCAGAGTTCAGCCCCAAATGGTATGTTTTTTGCTTATTGTTGTTTTGGTCACTAAATTGCATTGGACTCTTTGGGACCCCATGGATGTAGCCCACCAGGCTCCTCTGTCCTTGGGATTTCCTAGGCAAGAATATTGGAGTGGGTTGCCATTTACTTTTCCAAGTATGTATATGTATACCCAATGATATGCATACTATTTTTGTGGAATATTAAAATGTAAAATTAATAAAGGGCATAGTAATTGCTTGGAATATAATCACTATGTTGGAAAAAATAGTGATTATGATAGAGGCCTCTCTATAGGTACGGTTATATGATTAATGTTCATCAATGGAATATGAATGAACACTCTGAGATGTTACCACGTTAAACACTTTAAGTCTGAGAAGGCTAAGTGTAAGTGTCTTTTCCACCTATTTTTCTCATCTGAACTTGTGGAAACAAAGGACCTTGAAATGGCAGAATTTCAAGTGTACAGCAGCACATGCACTTGAATTTCTTCTGAAACAATGCCAAACAGGGCGTCTCCTACCTGTATTGTAGTGTGATATGGGTGAAAATCAACTTTTTTTTTAATGTTTATCTATTAAAGTTGGGGGATTTCCCTGGTGGCTCAGCAGTAAAGAATCTGCTTGCAGTGCCAGAGATGTGAGTTTGATCCTTGGGTCAGGAAGACCCTCTGGAGAAGGAACTGGCAACCCACTCCAGTATTCTTGCCTGGGAAATCTCATGGACAGAGGAACCTGAGGGACTACAGTTCATGGGATGGCAAAAAGTTGGACTTGACTTAGCTTGTGGACTTGACTAAGTTGTGTTCGACTCTTTGTGACCCCATAAACTGCAGCACACTAGGCTTCCCTGTCTCTCACTATCTCCCAGAGTTTGCTCAAACTCATATCCATTGTGTCAGTGATGCTATCTAACCATCACATCTTCTGCAAACCCCTTATCCTCTTGTTCAGTCTTTTCCAGCATCAGGATATTTTCCAGTGAGTCAGCTCTTCACATCAGGTGGCCAACAATATTGGAACTTCAGCCTTAGCATCAGTCCTCCCAATGAATATTCAGGACTGATTTCCTTTAGGATTGACTGGTTTGATCTCCTTATAGTCCAAGGGGCTCTCAAGAGTCTTCTCCAACACCACAGTTCAAAGGCAGCAGTTCTTCAGTTCTCAGTCTTCTTTATGGTCGAGCTCTAACATTCATACATAAATACTGGAAAAACCATAGCTTTGACTATATGGACCTTTTTGGCAAAGTGATGTATGATTTTTCACCATTAAATGGAAATAATTATTATATTCCTCAAGTATAAGTATCTAGGAAAGACAAATATCATAAAGTTAATACCAAATATGTAAGATTCTTTCTTCTTGAGCAATAAAAAGATATTTTGAAAACCCAGAGCTTAAGAGATTGGCTAGATGATATTGAGTGGAGATGAGAAGGAAAGCAAAACCAAGAAAGGGAAAAGAAAAGGGTCCCAAGGCAATCATGTTTCTGTGGAAGACTGTCAGACCATAACAGAATGCCAGCACCTCTAGTCATTGCCCCAACCTACTCCCAGGACATTGTCCATGGAGGAATGGCCCTAGGATCTGCAAGCCTTCTAAGACACCCTTCTGACTAGTGAGGCCAAGTTCCCTCTCCTCCCTATGGACTCAAAGGCCTCAGAGTGAGTCCAGCAACTTTATGATGTCCTAGCTTCCTGTTGTTGTTTTTTAGTCATTAAGTCACTTCTGACTCTTTGGTGACTCCAGGAACCGTATCCTCCTAGGCTTCTCTGTGGAATTTTCCAGGCAAGAATACTGGAGTGGGGTAGCATTTCCTTCTCCAGGGGATCTTCCTGACCCAGAGATTGAACTCACGTCTCCTACATTGGTAGGTGGATTTTTAACCAGGGAAGACTACCTAGCTTCCTAGGCAGGAGAAAAGGCAAAAAAAAAAAGTTTTAATGGAGAAGTTTTAAGTAGTGAAAGTGAAAGTCTCCCATTTGTGTCCAACTCTTTGTGACCCCATGGACTAAACAGTCCATGGAATTCTCTAGCCCAGAATACTGGAGTGGGTAGCTGTCTCTTCTCCAGGGGATCTTCCCAACCCAAGGATCATACACAGATCTCTCGCATTGCAGGTGAATTCTTTACCAGCTGAGCCACAAGGGAAGCCCATAAAAAGGCAAAATAACCTACTTTTCTTTGTGTCCCTCAACAAACCTAGAGAATGTTTGGTTTTCTCTATGTCATCATCATTAGGCTGAAGACTTCGATGTCCAATGTCCTGCATGGAACAGAACCAGGGATGACCCATGAACATCATGGTACCTTCAGAGACAGTGGAAGAAATCCAAATGGTCCTATTTATTCTTAGGACATATCTGAATAAGATGGTGGGACCACTGTGCTCCTGGATGTAAGGTAAGGAGGTGATCAGCATCAAATGGGAAAGCTGAATCACTAGAACCATAATTAATGCATAAAAGAAGCACAATCAGGTGAAACGCCCTGATCCGAGAATAAGGAGAACTGGGTCCATCTGACCATTTGACCAGTGAATCAGCTTCCATGGATCTCAGTTTCATCATCTTTTAAATGCAAGCTCCTGAGAATAACAATCAGTGTTCTACATACATTCCTAGACCTGTAAAAAATATGAACAAAATATGTTGGAAATACTACTTTGCTACACAGCTGGATTTTAATGCTGGTTTTACATATTTTTATCTGGACAAATTGTTCAACCTTTTGGGAATACCTATTAATATTTCTTACTGTGAAAAATAGCAATATATTTTAGGAAAAGGTGACTCACTCTTCAATTTGCTTCATTACTGTGGTATTACAGTGTCCTCACATGAAACTGTTTCTATCCATAACTTCTTAGCTTAGGCTCATAGGACCATTTATAGGGAGGACCAGTGCTTTTCGTTTTAGTCACTGTCATGTCGGACCCTTTGCCACCCACAGCTCTTCCGTCTATGGAATCTTCCAGGCAAGAATACTGGTGCGGGTTGCTGTTTCCTTCTCCAGGGGATGTTCCTGATCCAGGGATCGAACCTGCCTCTCCTGCAATGTCAGGCGGATTTTCACCTCTGAGCCACCAGGGGAGCCTCCATGACCAAGGAATGACATTATAAAATTTAATTTCTTTAGCAAAAACAAAAATTTTAAATAGTAGTGAGTGAAGTAACTTTCTTGAACCAGCAACCAGGTGCCCGTTTCATTTCCTTTCTCAGAACTGACCTCCTCCTGCCTGGGGAGAAGGGAGGGTTGGGGAAGGCTGATGTCACACAGCCCTACATAAAAGCCTCCTCTGGGCTCCTGCCGGCAGTTTGGAAGCAGCTGGAAGGATGAATTAGGCCCTGGTGGTGAGATTTTTTTTTTTTTTCCAGGCAGACACAGACACAACTGTTGAGCAAAATGCAGACTCCACAGAAAAGCCCAAGCCTCAGACCTTTCAAGCAGAGGAAGAGCTTAGGTAAAGCTCTCAGAATAGCTGTCTGGGTTTTGGCCCTTGAGACAGCGAGAGAAGGTACAGACTTCTGTATATGTTGATGTGCTCATTTTTGATCTTAAATGTTCACAGCAACCAGAAGAGAGGAAGTTGCTGGAATCAGAGTGAAGTTCCCTGGCAAGATCCCGGTAAGACTCCATTGTCCTGGGGAGTGGGAGTGAGGGTGAGGGCAGGGATTAGGGGGAGGGGGGCTGTGAGAGCCTATTCTTTGAAACACCAAAACCCAGCCAATGACCTCCTTCTTTCTAGTCCAAGTTCCTCAGACATAGAAAAGTGAGGTGTATCCTTTGACATGTGCTTCAGAGGAGATTCAGGTTGAAACCCTTGACAGGTGATAGTGGAGCGCTACCCCAGGGAGAAGTTCCTGCCCCGGCTGGACAAGACCAAGTTCCTGGTCCCACAGGAGCTGACCATGACCCAGTTCCTCAGCGTCATTCGGTAGGTAGCTAAGAGCCTGTGGGGGGGGGGTGGGTTGTGTGGGCTTGGGCTTTGGGGACAATGCGAGATGGGATGTGGCAGAGAGGAGAATGATTTGTGCTTCCCCTTTCTTTTCAGTATGCCTTTTGTGTGTGTGAGTGGCTGTCCTGCGTCTTCGTCACTGTGTGGGCTTTTCTCTAGTTGTGGCTGGCTGAGGCTACTCTCTAGTTCTGGTGCAGGGGCTTCTCATTGTGGAGGCTTCTCTTGTTGCAAAGCATGACTCTAGGGTGCATGGTCTTCAGTAGTTGCATCAGGTGGGCTCAGCAATTGTGGCTCCCGGGCTCTAGAGCACAGGCTCAGTGCCTGTGGTGCAGGGGCTTAGCTGCTCTGCGACATGGGGGATCTTCCCAGACCAGGAATCAAAGAACCCGTGTCTCCTGCATTGGCAGGCGGACTCTTGGACTCTTGACCACTGAGCCACCAGGGGAGCCCCAACTATGCTTTTTTAAAGGATGATGTCATGAGTAACCAATTTTAAAATGATGTCAAATATTTTGCTACCGCCCTAAAATAAGTGAGCGCTCCCAATATTGATGTATCAGCTATTTTTCCCTTTGTTTCCACATTTTACTGGTACTGTGTTTTAATTTATGCTTTCAAATCTCTCTTAGAATTTTTCAAAGGAAACTTTAGAAACTGGTCCAAAGCCCTGTTTCCAGCTATTTTCAAAGCCCAATGACAGCATTTTACCTCTAAATATTTTCCCTCTTGTGGCTGGGAGGGAATTTGGGGTAGGAAAATGCACTGTCCACCTGCTGAATCACTGAGCAGGAGAACCACACCTTCCCCACATCCTTCTCTCTTCCATTCAGAACAAGGGAAGGCATAGAGTAAAGCTAGCTTTGCTGACTCTGAAGCTTAAGGGATTGAAGTTGTCATCTGCCAGCTGGACTCAATAAAAAATGATATGAAACCAAAAATAGCTGACTAAGGGTTCCGTAAACATGGCTGGCGTGTGAGACTCCCTGTGCTGGAAACAACCTCTCAAAAGTTTTGGCTGATGCAGACAGTTTCATCTGAGAATTTATTATGATTTTTTTAAAAATGAGCTCTTTCAGAAGGCCCTGCATTCTTCTCAGACCTACTTAAGGGTTAGGTTAATCCATGGAAATTGGGGCAACTCAGGGAGAACCACAGTCGGGTGTAGACCCCTCCTTCTGTCAGCCAACAGGCTGCTGGGGCACAGCGTGGCTTCACCAAGAAGTGAGTTTTGACACAACTTCCTCCTTTTCTCCATACAGGTACACCTCCAGTTAGCATACTCTTCATCCTTCATCCTAATAATTTTGAATCTTTGTATGTATGTTAGTCACTCAGTCGTGTCCAACTCTTTGCAACCCCTGGGTCTGTAACTCATCAGGCTCTTCTGTCCATGGGATTTCCCAGACAAGAATACTGGAGTGGGTTGCCATTTCCTTCTCCAGAGTATCTCCCCGACCCAGGAGAACCTGATCTCCTGCATTGCAAGCAGACTCTTTACCATCTGAGCCACCAGGGAAGCCCTTGAATCTTTACATTAAGTCATAATGGGTGCTTAATATCAATATGTTTAGATGACTTGAATCTTAACATTAAGTTATTAAGCACACTGATATTAAGCACCCATTATGTATCATGCACTGTGCTGGGAGCTGCACAAATGAAAAATACAGACCAAACGGCCTCCGCTAAACAACATTTAAACTAAAGGTTTTACTCTTGGAGACTCCTCACCCTTAATAAAATGAGACCCTAGAGGAAGAAGAAAGGAGATGAAGGTGCAATGTGGGAATATAGGAGCCCCATCTTCAGATCTACTCTTTCCATGTAGAACAGGCATTTGCTCACCACACGAGAGCAGTGCAATGGTCAGGGTCTGGTCTTTGGATTATCCAGTGTTAGTTAACCAGATTCTGAAATTACTTCCTCTCCCACCGACCACATAAATTTAACTCCTCCTAGCTAAGAGTAGGGGTGTAATGGCTGTGCCTCTAGTGTCTGGGTGGAGGGTGGTCAGACAGGGCAAGCCATTGCCAACAGATTCATCTTGCTCTGCTATTAAAACAATTCAGAACTCCTATGAATCTAGCCAAACATGGCTGCNTCTCCCACCCACCACATAAATTTAGCTCCTCCTAGCTAAGAGTAGGGGTGTAATGGCTGTGCCTCTAGTGTCTGGGTGGAGGGTGGTCAGACAGGGCAAGCCATTGCCAACAGATTCATCTTGCTCTGCTATTAAAACAATTCAGAACTCCTATGAATCTAGCCAAACATGGCTGCTCCTCTGCATCCACAACCCCAGGGGAGGGGTTTATACTTTTGCATAGTAATGCTTTTCCACATGGGCTTCCCTGGTGGCTCAGATGGTAAAGCGTCTGCCTGCAATGCAGGAGGCCCGGGTTCAATCCCTGCCCAGATTGCTCAGTGGTAAAGACTATGCCTGCCAATGCAGAAGATGCAGGTTCGATCTCTGGGTCCAGAAGTTCCCCTGGGGGAGGAAGTGGTAACCCACTCCAGTATTCTTGCCTGGAGAATCTCTATGGACACAGGAACCTGGGAGCTATAATGGGGTGACAAAGAGTAGGACACAATTTAGCAACTAAACAACAACAACCTTTTTCAAATGTCACGCCCAAAGCTGCTTAACTGACATGTCAAAATACACAGCATTATGTGTTTTCTTTGCACCACTCAGGAAATTCTTGAAATTCATAGCAAACTGAGGCATATTTACTTAGTATTTTTGAGCTAAAATTTTTTTTTTCTAGTTTTTAATGGGATGGTCTCACAGTCTGAGCTCATCTACGAGTTTGAAGACATTTCAAATCTCCAGAAAAATGAACGATCTTTTAGCCAGTTTCTAATAAATTTATCTTATTTACTGCAGAGACAGAGAGCTACGATAGGCATACTCTTTGATTTCTTTCATTATTATATTTTTAATTGTGATAAAATATTATTTTAATCATTTTTAAGCAAGCAGATCATGGCTTTAAATATATTCACCTTGTTGTGCAACCATTACGAGTATCCATCTCATCTTCCCAAAGGAAAACTCTGTCCCCATTAAAGACTGATTTTCCCATCCTCGCCTTCCCCTAATCCCTGGAAACCAGCATACCTTCTATCTCTATGAATTTGACTCTGCTAGGTACCTCATGTAAGTGGGATCATATGGCATCCTTTTGTGACTGACTTGTTTCACTGGACAGACTGTCCTTAAAATTCATCCATATTGTAGCATTTACTTGTCAGAGTTTCCTTCCTTTTTTAAGGGTGATTAATACTCCATTTATAGATGGACCACATTTTGTTTATTCATGTGTTGATGGACACTTGAGTTTTTTCCATCAGATTTTTTTTTTTTTTGGTAAATTGTAATTTTTTTTTATTGGAAAACAAATATACAGCTTGGAATGGATTTGAGGCAAATTGTGCCATAAGCAGATTTTCTTTAAGTGGCTAAAACAAAGTTTAAAAAGCAAGTTAACAATAAAAGAAAATGTTTCTGGTATAGGACCAGCAGTACAAAAAAATAGTGTACGAGTACCTGGATAAAACACCCGTTTTGCAATAGTGCAACTTTTAAGTACATATTGTTGACTGTCCGTAGTCCACGTAGAGTTACAACTCCACACTTAAACTACTCAAAAAAAAAAAAAAGGCATAACCCAGATGTTCCCTCATTTGACCAACTCCATCTAAGTTTAGATGTGCAGAAGGGCTTAGATATATCCAGAGTAAGCCACATGCAACATGTTACTTGATCAATTTTCTAAAATAAGTTTTCAGGACAATGGCAGTAAGATAAGGGAAGAAAACATGGAGGAGTGAAGTCCTAATTACTATACATGCTTTTTTTTTTTTTTTGCCAGTAGGGGGAAACCTTTTACAGATAAGTTACAAACAAAGAAAAGGCAAATAAACAATTTTGTACAAGAAATTTAACACATTCTGTACGATGTCTTCACTTTGCTGTCATCATTTGTACAAACTCTTCGTAGTTTACTTGACCATCACCATCGATATCTGCTTCCCTGATCATTTCATCAGCCTCTTCATCTGTTAACTTCTCTCCAAGGTTTGTCATCACATGGCGGAGCTCTGCTGCACTAATATAGCCATTACCATCCTCATCAAACACACGGATGCTTCTCTAATTTCTTCTTCACTGTCTGTATCTTTCATTTTTCTTGCCATCATTGTCAGAAATTCCGGGAAGTCAATTGTGCCATTACCATCAGCATCTTCTTCATTAATCATGTCCTGTAACTCTGCTTCTGTGGGATTCTGCCCAAGAGACCGCATTACAGTTCCCAATTCCTTTGTTGTTATAGTTCTATCACCATCCTTGTCAAATAGCGAAAAAGCTTCTTTGAATTCTGCAGTCTGCTCTTCAGTCAGCTGGTCAGCCACGCCGCAAGCGTTACCGGTCTCCGGGACGCAACCACACAACTACTCAGCTCGCTCGCTCCACTCGGACTTCCATCAGATTCTTTAGCTTCTGTGCCTTAGTTTATCTGTTATTAGGGAATGAAATGGAACAAAGACTGAAGCTGTATATAAAAAAGTTAAGTAGTGACTTTTCACTTTCCTTGAGGTCAGTAATTAATAATCTGCATGCCAGTGCAGGGGCCGCAGGTTTGACCCCTCATCTGGGAACTAAGATCCCATGTGCATTGGGGCAACTAAGCCTGTGCAACCTAGCTGCTGGAGCCTTAGTCCCCTAGAGCCAGTGTTCCACAACAAGAGAAGTCACCCTAATGAGAAGCCTGGGAACAGCAACTAGAGAGTATCCCCTGCTTGCCACAACTAGAGAAAGCCCACACGCAGTCACAAAAACCCAGCACAGACAAAAATAAAGAAAGAAAAATTTTCAAAAAAAAGTAATGACCAGATATAAATTCCTATTTTAGCAGTCACTAGTATAAGCAAGCAAATAGATATAAATGACACTTTGAAAGACTCCGGGCAGCAGCAGGAGTGGAAGTTAGACTGCCCGTGCTTCTAGAGTAACATTTCAGGGCAAGTTCTGCCTGCTTCACGGTCCCACAGATTCCTGGGCTGCTTCCAAGATCTACTAAACCAAAACCTGTGGGATGGAGTCCACTTTCATCAGGACTCTCCTAGGTAATTCTAAAGTTTGAGGTTAACAGCCCTGGAGTAGGGAGGTGGGGGCATCTTGGGCAGATGGGCTTACACTGGCCAAATAAAGGTAAGAAAGGCTGTGGGTCAGCGATCATTCCCTTCCAGGTTAACTTTTTCCCTCCCTGTCCCCTGCACACCCTCTTCCCCAACCCAGGACCCGCATGGTCCTAGGGGCCACTGAAGCCTTTTACTTGCTGGTGAACAACAAGAGCCTGGGAAGTATGAATGTGACCATGGCAGAGATCTACAGGGACTACAAGGACGAGGATGGCTTTGTCTACATGACCTATGCCTCCCAGGAGATGTTTGGCTGCTTGGGATCACCAGCCCCCGAGGATGGGAGCAGCCTTGGGGAGGACAGGCCCTGCCATCCTCTCTAGCACGTGTCCTGTAACCAATGCGTCCACCAGTGCAGGAGGTACGGACTGCTTTCTGTGTGTGCAGTGATGATCTGGGGGCAAAGCCCCCTGCAGTGATCAGCACCAACCATGACAATGAGGCAAGACCTGCCATGTTTCCTTTTTTGTGCTCACCCTCTTTGGTGGCCCTTGAAAATTTTGGAAATAGTCAGTCTTTTCTGAGAAAGAAGTAGTTAACTTGCTCAATGAACTGGGGAGGTATTTTAAGTGTTTCCTGTGATGGAGGCCAAGCTGGAGGCCCTGGAGGTGTGTGATCTGCCTTGGTGGGCAGGAGTCCCGAGTATGCTTGGATGTGGAGATCCTGTGACCTGTGGATGGTCTCCGTGGAGCCTGGTGCAGCCATCGTGAACTGCCTCATTTGGGGGTGGTGGGGTGGCGGGTGGAATGACTACAGAGAAGTGACCTTATCTATATCATTAAAGAGATTATTGTTATTTGCACAGCATTCACTTGACTTGGCTGTTTCCCCTTATAT
Source organism: Neotragus moschatus (assembly GCA_006410615.1). NCBI lineage: Eukaryota > Metazoa > Chordata > Mammalia > Artiodactyla > Bovidae > Neotragus > Neotragus moschatus. Next base: position 587,115 of record SJYA01002201.1, on the reverse strand, counting down.
TCTTTTAGTCTGTCTGTGCCCCTCACAAATTTATGCCAAAGTGGTGACTGCTCAGTTTCAAATAATTTAAATGATTAGTTTTCCTTACAATAGAAGTTTGCGAGTGCCATTTCTTTGGAGCGTCTGAGCTGATTGCCAGCATGCCCACGGCTGAGCACAGTGCCAACAACAGTGTATTTTGTGAGTGCACACAAAAGGTGATAGGTGACAACAGAGAGCATACTTTTTGGTGGACACCTCCTGCAGAGTACTCAGTGGCTTCTTTAACAGCAGGAGCCTGCCCATTCTGCCCACCTCACACTGCAGCTTAGAAGTGGATCTGGAGCTTTTACACCAACAAATGGGGAGCATACCCTGCCCCTGACAGGGCTGTGACAACCAAAGCAATGAGAAGGCCCCAGCCAATATCCAGGGAGGGCTTGAATCACCACAACACCAACTGTATCCCATACCCAGGGGATAAGGGCCAGCAAACACCTAGGAAAGATGTGGTAGGCATCCACAGTAAAAACAGACTCTGCACCAAAACGACTAGACTCACACAGGCTACATAGGGACACTCTCACATAGAAACAGTCTCAGACTCTCTCACTGATTTCCTGTTGCCAAAAGTCTGATAGGAGGAGTTTCTTGGTTCTTCAGGCATCATAGGGCTTCTAAGTCAGGGCTCCATTGCTCCTTCAAGAAAATCTATTCCCTGCCTTCTCTCCCTGTTATTGTCTCTAAGTGTGTGTGCCTTGCTCTTCAACCAGAGGACCCTGCTTCTCAGCCATCCCCCCAACTCAAACTCCCAGGCTCCCAGGGTCTGAGTATATCTTATACCATGAATCTAAGTCACTTAAGACTAGCAGGGAGGAGGATATTTCTCTCTCTATCCATCTTTAAGTCTCAGTTCAGTGCAGTTCAGTCGCTCAGTCATGTCCAACTCTTTGCGACCCCATGAATCGCAGCACGCCAGGCCTCCCTGTNCAGGCAAATTCTTTACTGTTGAGCCACTGGGGAAGCCCTTTCTCTCCCATTTCAGATGCCAATTCCAAGTCCGGGTTAGCTCTGCTTCTGACTGAACTGGATATAAACCAGAGGTTCCCATGACTAGTTTCTCTGGTTCAATTAACTTGATAGAGTGGCTGACACAACACAGGAAAATTTTTTACTTATTAGATTAAAGATATAACTTAGGAATAGCCTGATGGAAGAGACAGGGCAAGCTACGGGGAAAGGATGAGGAGCTTCCATGCCCTCTCTGAGTACATCGATCTCCAGAATCTCCACCTTTTCACCAACTTAGAAGCTCTCAGCATCCCATCCTTTTGAGTTTTTATGGAGGCGTCATTACAGAGGTTGATGATCAAGTGATGGTGAGACATCGATGTGAACCTCCAGCCTCTCTCCCCTCCTCAGGGGTCAGGAGTGGGACTGAAAGTTTTAACCTTCCAATCACTTGGTCTGTTCTCTTGGCAACTAGCCCTCATCCTTTGATGGAGCTTAAAAGTCACTTAACAGAACAAAACAAAAAAACAGAACAAAAGACAGCTTTGTCACTCTGAATGCTTAGAAAATTCTAAGAGTCTTAGGAGGGTTCCTCTGATGGCTCAGTGGAAAAGAATCTGCATTGCCGATACAAGAAACAGGAGTTCAATCCTTGGATTGGGAAGGTCCCCTGGAGAAGGAAATGGCAATCCACTCCGATATTCTTGCCTGGGAAATCCCATCGACAGAGGAGCCTCAGAGACTGCAGAGTTGGACATGACTTAGAGAGTGAAAACATGTATACACGACTTTAGGAGCTCTGAGCCAGGAACAAGATCAAATACATACTTCATATTATAAATTATACTTGTCCATCAACAGATGAATGGATAAGAAAGCTGTGGTACATATACACAATGGAGTATTACTCAGCCATTAAAAAGAATACATTTGAATCAGTTCTAATGAGATGGATGAAACTGGAGCCAATTATACAGAGTGAAGTAAGCCAGAAAGAAAAGCACCAATACAGTATACTAACTCATATATATGGAATCTAGAAACATGGTGATGATAACCCTGTATACGAGACAGCAAAAGAGACACAGATGCATGGAATGGACTTTTGGACTTTGAGGGAGAGGGAGAGGGGGGGGAAGGTTTGGGAGAATGGCACTGAAACANACCCTGTATACGAGACAGCAAAAGAGACACAGATGCGTGGAATGGACTTTTGGACTTTGAGGGAGAGGGAGAGGGGGGAAGGTTTGGGAGAATGGCACTGAAACATGTGTGCTGTCATGTGGGAAACGAATCGTCGGTCTATATTCGGTTCAGGATACAGGATGCTTGGAACTGGTGCACAGGGATGATCCAGAGGGTTGATGTGGAGTGGGAGGTTGGGGGGGGTGGTTCAAGATTGGGAATTCATGTACACCTGAGATGAAAAAAAATTAAAAAAAAATACAGAGTGGAAAAAAAATAAAATAGTCTGTAGTGTCAAAAAAAAATTATACTATCACATTAACAGAAAAGAGAACAAAAACTCTTAAATGAAAAAAAAAAAACTCTTAAATGGTTACTTGGGGGAAGGAAAGGGGCTAGATGTAGAGGATAAAGAAAGGGATACTTTGCCTCTGTCTTTCATTTCCTCAAAATACTTGAATATTCTGTAGTGTCAAGTCTTCACATACTATTTATGTGATTAAAATTAAGGCAACATTAAAAAAAAATCTGGACAGAATTCATCAGTTAATAGCAAAATTATACTTGCTTTTCAGGCCTGATGTAAAAATGTGCTCATTCACTCAATCAATCATTAAGTCCCTAATTATCAATTTCATAAACTACCAAACAAAAGGACCTCAGCAATGAATAAGCTGGATTTACTCCCTGGTATGACAGAGTTCAAATTCTAATAGAGAAAGACACAGGATAAGTAGCTAAGCCACAGGTCACTAGGAGTGATGGTGTTCTAACCTAGGACTACCTGAAGAGATGAGCTTACATAGAAAGGCCAGGCAAGAAACAGTCAGACAGGATTTAGTGACTTGATAACAACAACAAATGACAACAAAAAACAAATAGATTCTGCCCCAGGCACAGACTGTGAATTCCCAGACATTAGAATAACAGGACAGGGGAGGCTGACCCTTCCTTTAAACCCTAGACACTAACAAAGAAGTTTCTTAGTAGACCACAGGGCCATATTCAATTTCTCTTTGGGCCAGTCTGACCCTGGGGCAATACATTTGGAAAACAAAAAAATTACTCAGGCTTTTCAAAAAATACACTTGAAATACATTTTCTGGTTAATTGTATGAAGCCCTGCTGTCCTACCCCAGCCAATTTCCAAACAGCCTTTCCATTCCATGGCTTCCTCTTTCCTACTTTCCACTGGTAAGCCCTGAAATACTTCTCCATACCAGAGCATCGTTTTTAATCCCTGAGAGTCACAACCAAACACCTGCAAGCATGACTCATGAAAGAAATGAATCACGGCTTTCAGACAGAAAAATGCAGAAACTATGAGGCAGGACTCATTGTTTTTACTTTCTCTAAATGTATTGGGAGCAATCTGACCATCTATTACCTGTGATGCCAGTTTGTGGTCTATTCCTAACTATTATTTATGTGTGGCATTTAGGGAGAAGGGAAAGAAGGGGTTGCTAGCACCTGAGTGTCGGAAACTGCTTTGGTAATATAGAACTCATATTAGGTCATCTATTCTGTGGAAGAGGTTTCCCAGGTGGCTCAGTGGTAAAGAATATGCCTGCCAATGCAGAAGACGTGAATTCAACCCCTGGATTGGGACAATCCCCTGGAGAAGGAAATGGCAACCCACTCCAATATTCTTGCCTGGAGAATTCCATGGACAGAGGAGCCTGGCAGGCTGCAGTCCATAGGGTCACAAGAGATGGACTCTACTTAGTGGCTAAATAACAACATTTCTGTGGAAGCGTCTAACACTTTGGTACTTAGGGCTACTGGCATATTCAGTTAACATTTTCTCTAAGACCACAGTTCTATGCTAAGTCAACTATTGCTTTACTCATCAAGGATTAGGGTTGTTATGTTTTAATGGAGAGCATGGCTTTTGATGTCATTTATACCTGGGCCTAAATCCCCAAATCTGAAGGATTCTGATATTTACATTTCTGAGATTTTGTTGCCTGTTTCTGAAGGACTAAAATGAGAAAATACATGTTAAGTGATTAACATTGTGTCTATTAGTCTTATTTTGCTGTGATAATAATCCCCCAATTTTCATGGCTTACCACACAAGCATTTATTTCTCAGAGTTTTGCAGGTAAGTTATGGTTGGTTTCTGTGTCTTCTCATTTGGGGACCAAGGTTGAAGGAGCAGCTCCTTTATGGGATATGCTTATGTCATGGTGGAGGACAGGAGCAGAAAAGAGCTAGCACAAACCTGGACTTGGTACTAGGACACTGTCACTTCAGCCCACAGTCCATTGTACCAAATAAGTTCCTATGTGAAGGGAGGGGAGGATGAATATTTGAGCAACAGTAATACAATCTATGAACTAAGCTGGCAACATGACAGCTACTTCACATGTTAGCTTCCATCCTTTCCCAATGCCTGTAGGAGTCAATAAATAAATGTGTCAACGATAAGCCAACTCTGTAGCTAGCCTAAAACTGTGACGTAAAGTTGGTTGGCTGCTCTCCATGCTGAACCCAAATACCTTTGCCTTCATCAGTTTTATTGTCCAAGAACTGTTTCACCATTTCCAGATCTACTCCCAAATTCCTCACTCCAACCACTTGCTTCACTCTCCCCTGCAGCACCTCACTTAACCTTGTGCCCTGACACTAACTGGTGAAGACCTTCACTTTCCACCCTCCCCATAACTCCAACAGCCCTGGGACCACATAGGATCCTGCCACTCTAGGTTCTGTTTGGTAGGCACAAAATGACTATGTGAGCCAAAATTTGACATCAGCCATCAATATTTTTGCCATTGAAACCGTGCATCAAGCATAAACACTTAGCCTGAACTATCCAAATAACTGAAAATAGCCTATAGTCACACGGCCATATCATGTTGTTATTTTTGGATGTAAGTCTGTACATTTTAATAAATTCTGGTCTTTAAATGACTTTTCAGTGGTATTGTTATTGGGGTAAGGAGGAAATTTGAGGTGGGCACAAGAACTAGTTGGCAATCCTAACTAAAATAAATGGAGGACTTCTTTGGTGGTCTAATGGCTAAGAATCAGCCTGCCAATGCAGGGGACATAGATTTGACCCCTGGGTCTGGGAAGATTCCACTGACCTACGTTCCACAACTACTGAGCCCCAAAGCCCTGGAGCCTGTGTGCACAACAAGAAGCCACTTTAAAGGCTGCCTACATCTGGAAATAAAATACCCTTATTGTCAGAGATAGGGAAACGGGGCTAAGAAGCCTGTATAAACAAACGTTGCTACTTTTAAAATTTACTAGCCAAAACTCTGTTTAGATTCTTCACTAACTGAGCACCCAAAATGTGTTTCTCTGTCCTGTCAATACCTGTCAATTCCTCACAAACGTATTATTTCTTTGTCTAAAAAGTTTAAAAGCAGTCTACTTTGGCCACTTCTTAGGTCCCATTTCTGTGGATCTGTGTGAGCACAAATTAAAATCCGTTTCTCTGTTAAACTATATTGTGTAATTTAATTATTAGTCCAGACACAAGTGCTCATGAGGGGGAGGGGAAGATTTCCCCTCCCTGGTGATGGTATTAGAAATGAGTAGGGAGTGGCAGGTGGTGTGGCCACAGTCCCTTTGAGCACTTCCAGGACTGATGGCATGGGAATTTTCAGTGGTTTACTGAGCACTTAACTCACAGCTATGTTAAGCAAAGAGGGTGCACAATTACAGAGGCATATTGGGGTGGTATTTCTGAGCTGTGAATGTTTTTTTCTAGTTAACAAGGAGGTGGCCTTGGGTTTGAGAGTCCTGGAACATTTTAAGTCTCCGGGAAAATGAACAACCTTCCAGCCAGTTTCTTTCTTTTTTTTTTTTTAATTGACATTATTTTTTTTTTGTTTATTTGTTTATTTTTGGCCGTGCTAGGTCTTCCTTGCTGCACGCAGGCTTTCTCTAGTTGCAGCGAGTGGGGGCTACTCTCTAATTGCGTTATGCAGGCTTCTCATTGTGATGGCTTCTCTTGTGGAGTACAGTCTCTAGGCAGAAAGGCTTCAATAGTTGTAGCTTGTGCGCTCAAGAGGGCAGATTCCGTAGTTGTGGCCAAGGGGCTTAGCTGTTCCACATCATGTGGGATCTTCATGAACCAAGGGCTGAACCGGTGTCTCCTGCATTAGCAGGTGGATTCTTAACTGCTGGGCCACCAGGGAAGTCCCATTATTTTCTTATGTTTTAATTGACTTTATTAAATGATTCATAAATTAGGCAGCATCCCATCTAACAAGTAGAAAAGTGTTTTTCAGCCAGTTTCTAGTAATTTTTAAAATATATTTATTTATTTATGGTTGCATTGGGTCTTCGTTGCTGCATGCAGGCTTTCTTTAGTTGCGATGGGTAGGGCCTACTCTCTAGCTGCAATGTGTGGGCTTCTTATTGCAGTGGCTTCTCTTGTTGTGGAGCATGGGCTCTAGAGTACTCAGGCTTCAGTAGGTGTGGGCTTCCCTTGTAGCTCAGTTGGTAAAGACTTTGCCTGCAGTGCAAGAGACCTGGGTTGGGAAGATCTCCTGGAGAAGGAAATGGCAACCCATTCCAGTACTCTTGCCATGGACAGAGGAGCCCGGCAGGCTATAGTCCAAGGGGTTGCAAGAGTCCGTCACGACTTAACAATTAACACCCCCCACCCCCACCCAAGCTACTTTATTTGATGTGATTTGTTAATTAAACAAATATTAATAAAATTTTCATGCATGCCCATTACATTACTATGAGATAAAGAATGTGAAGTGTGTCACCAGAACAGAAAATCCAAATTTTGTAGTCAGGGAAGGCTTTCGGGAAGAAATGACATCTAACCCAAAGGATGGGTAGAAGTCATCCAGGTAAAGAAGGGAAAGAAGAGTGTTCCAGGCAGCAGGAACAATGAGACATTTTGGAAGAGTTGAAATTCAGTCATTGTGCAGGAGCCCACAGTGCAGGTGGCAGGAAATGTGGAAAAGTTGGAAAGATGGGCAGAGGCCTTGGTGTCAGGTCAAGATGTTTAGACTTTATATTAAGGTAAGATAAGGGCATTAAACATTTTAGGGAGTGACGTATCCATGACCAGATTTTAGTTTTAGAAAGATTATTCTTTCTAAGGGTGGAGTAAGATGATTGGCTTTTCGTTTTAGAAAGAAAGCCTATAAGGAATCAAGGGAGGTCTAAAAGTATTTAAGGAGGGTACCATTGTAAGGTTTTAAGGAGAGTGACAAGATGAGATATGCATTTTAGAAGGAGTTCTAAAAGGTATAAATGGTTATCTACCCGGGGACCCAGAGGAAGCAGTGTCAAGTTGAGAGACCTCCACCATGTCCCGCCTCTGCTTTCTTTGCCAGCGCTGCAGCCAGGCCCTGAAACTGAATCACTTCATGGAGGCCTCCCAGGAACCTGGAGCTTCGATGCTCAGCTCAGCTCAGGGAGAGACAAGAGAAACACAAGAGGGAGGCCCTCCCTCCAAGGAGGAGGCAAACCTTGAAAATCTACAGGATGGTGCCCTTTGCAGGACTCCTCACCCCCCGAGTGGTGGGAAGTCCTTGGACTATTCCAACTTCACCCTGCTTGGGAGGCTGGAGCCCTGGAGGAGTCTCGACAGCATCCAGAAGACTATTAGGGACAGTTGTGACATCCTCTCTGGTGAAACAGAGGTGGACCACCCGCTGTGTGTAAACTGTACTGACTATCTTTTAGAGGTACTGGACATTGAACTCGCCATCACAGAATCTGATGTTCAGAACTACAAACACTGTTTGGAGACCGAGAAGTGGGTNTCCCCTGGAGAAGGAAATGGCAACCCACTCCAATATTCTTGCCTGGAGAATTCCATGGACAGAGGAGCCTGGCAGGCTGCAGTCCATAGGGTCACAAGAGATGGACTCTACTTAGTGGCTAAATAACAACATTTCTGTGGAAGCGTCTAACACTTTGGTACTTAGGGCTACTGGCATATTCAGTTAACATTTTCTCTAAGACCACAGTTCTATACTAAGTCAACTATTGCTTTACTCATCAAGGATTAGGGTTGTTATGTTTTAATGGAGAGCATGGCTTTTGATGTCATTTATACCTGGGCCTAAATCCCAAAATCTGAAGGATTCTGATATTTACATTTCTGAGATTTTGTTGCCTGTTTCTGAAGGACTAAAATGAGAAAATACATGTTAAGTGATTAACATTGTGTCTATTAGTCTTATTTTGCTGTGATAATAATCCCCCAATTTTCATGGCTTACCACACAAGCATTTATTTCTCAGAGTTTTGCAGGTAAGTTATGGTTGGTTTCTGTGTCTTCTCATTTGGGGACCAAGGTTGAAGGAGCAGCTCCTTTATGGGATATGCTTATGTCATGGTGGAGGACAGGAGCAGAAAAGAGCTAGCACAAACCTGGACTTGGTACTAGGACACTGTCACTTCAGCCCACAGTCCATTGTACCAAATAAGTTCCTATGTGAAGGGAGGGGAGGATGAATATTTGAGCAACAGTAATACAATCTATGAACTAAGCTGGCAACATGACAGCTACTTCACATGTTAGCTTCCATCCTTTCCCAATGCCTGTAGGAGTCAATAAATAAATGTGTCAACGATAAGCCAACTCTGTAGCTAGCCTAAAACTGTGACGTAAAGTTGGTTGGCTGCTCTCCATGCTGAACCCAAATACCTTTGCCTTCATCAGTTTTATTGTCCAAGAACTGTTTCACCATTTCCAGATCTACTCCCAAATTCCTCACTCCAACCACTTGCTTCACTCTCCCCTGCAGCACCTCACTTAACCTTGTGCCCTGACACTAACTGGTGAAGACCTTCACTTTCCACCCTCCCCATAACTCCAACAGCCCTGGGACCACATAGGATCCTGCCACTCTAGGTTCTGTTTGGTAGGCACAAAATGACTATGTGAGCCAAAATTTGACATCAGCCATCAATATTTTTGCCATTGAAACCGTGCATCAAGCATAAACACTTAGCCTGAACTATCCAAATAACTGAAAATAGCCTATAGTCACACGGCCATATCATGTTGTTATTTTTGGATGTAAGTCTGTACATTTTAATAAATTCTGGTCTTTAAATGACTTTTCAGTGGTATTGTTATTGGGGTAAGGAGGAAATTTGAGGTGGGCACAAGAACTAGTTGGCAATCCTAACTAAAATAAATGGAGGACTTCTTTGGTGGTCTAATGGCTAAGAATCAGCCTGCCAATGCAGGGGACATATATTTGACCCCTGGGTCTGGGAAGATTCCACTGACCTACGTTCCACAACTACTGAGCCCCAAAGCCCTGGAGCCTGTGTGCACAACAAGAAGCCACTTTAAAGGCTGCCTACATCTGGAAATAAAATACCCTTATTGTCAGAGATAGGGAAACGGGGCTAAGAAGCCTGTATAAACAAACGTTGCTACTTTTAAAATTTACTAGCCAAAACTCTGTTTAGATTCTTCACTAACTGAGCACCCAAAATGTGTTTCTCTGTCCTGTCAATACCTGTCAATTCCTCACAAACGTATTATTTCTTTGTCTAAAAAGTTTAAAAGCAGTCTACTTTGGCCACTTCTTAGGTCCCATTTCTGTGGATCTGTGTGAGCACAAATTAAAATCCGTTTCTCTGTTAAACTATATTGTGTAATTTAATTATTAGTCCAGACACAAGTGCTCATGAGGGGGAGGGGAAGATTTCCCCTCCCTGGTGATGGTATTAGAAATGAGTAGGGAGTGGCAGGTGGTGTGGCCACAGTCCCTTTGAGCACTTCCAGGACTGATGGCATGGGAATTTTCAGTGGTTTACTGAGCACTTAACTCACAGCTATGTTAAGCAAAGAGGGTGCACAATTACAGAGGCATATTGGGGTGGTATTTCTGAGCTGTGAATGTTTTTTTCTAGTTAACAAGGAGGTGGCCTTGGGTTTGAGAGTCCTGGAACATTTTAAGTCTCCGGGAAAATGAACAACCTTCCAGCCAGTTTCTTTCTTTTTTTTTTTTTAATTGACATTATTTTTTTTTTGTTTATTTGTTTATTTTTGGCCGTGCTAGGTCTTCCTTGCTGCACGCAGGCTTTCTCTAGCTGCAGCGAGTGGGGGCTACTCTCTAATTGCGTTATGCAGGCTTCTCATTGTGATGGCTTCTCTTGTGGAGTACAGTCTCTAGGCAGAAAGGCTTCAATAGTTGTAGCTTGTGCGCTCAAGAGGGCAGATTCCGTAGTTGTGGCCAAGGGGCTTAGCTGTTCCACATCATGTGGGATCTTCATGAACCAAGGGCTGAACCGGTGTCTCCTGCATTAGCAGGTGGATTCTTAACTGCTGGGCCACCAGGGAAGTCCCATTATTTTCTTATGTTTTAATTGACTTTATTAAATGATTCATAAATTAGGCAGCATCCCATCTAACAAGTAGAAAAGTGTTTTTCAGCCAGTTTCTAGTAATTTTTAAAATATATTTATTTATTTATGGTTGCATTGGGTCTTCGTTGCTGCATGCAGGCTTTCTTTAGTTGCGATGGGTAGGGCCTACTCTCTAGCTGCAATGTGTGGGCTTCTTATTGCAGTGGCTTCTCTTGTTGTGGAGCATGGGCTCTAGAGTACTCAGGCTTCAGTAGGTGTGGGCTTCCCTTGTAGCTCAGTTGGTAAAGACTTTGCCTGCAGTGCAAGAGACCTGGGTTGGGAAGATCTCCTGGAGAAGGAAATGGCAACCCATTCCAGTACTCTTGCCATGGACAGAGGAGCCCGGCAGGCTACAGTCCAAGGGGTTGCAAGAGTCAGTCACGACTTAACAATTAACACCCCCCACCCCCACCCAAGCTACTTTATTTGATGTGATTTGTTAATTAAACAAATATTAATAAAATTTTCATGCATGCCCATTACATTACTATGAGATAAAGAATGTGAAGTGTGTCACCAGAACAGAAAATCCAAATTTTGTAGTCAGGGAAGGCTTTCGGGAAGAAATGACATCTAACCCAAAGGATGGGTAGAAGTCATCCAGGTAAAGAAGGGAAAGAAGAGTGTTCCAGGCAGCAGGAACAATGAGACATTTTGGAAGAGTTGAAATTCAGTCATTGTGCAGGAGCCCACAGTGCGGGTGGCAGGAAATGTGGAAAAGTTGGAAAGATGGGCAGAGGCCTTGGTGTCAGGTCAAGATGTTTAGACTTTATATTAAGGTAAGATAAGGGCATTAAACATTTTAGGGAGTGACGTATCCATGACCAGATTTTAGTTTTAGAAAGATTATTCTTTCTAAGGGTGGAGTAAGATGATTGGCTTTTCGTTTTAGAAAGAAAGCCTATAAGGAATCAAGGGAGGTCTAAAAGTATTTAAGGAGGGTACCATTGTAAGGTTTTAAGGAGAGTGACAAGATGAGATATGCATTTTAGAAGGAGTTCTAAAAGGTATAAATGGTTATCTACCCGGGGACCCAGAGGAAGCAGTGTCAAGTTGAGAGACCTCCACCATGTCCCGCCTCTGCTTTCTTTGCCAGCGCTGCAGCCAGGCCCTGAAACTGAATCACTTCATGGAGGCCTCCCAGGAACCTGGAGCTTCGATGCTCAGCTCAGCTCAGGGAGAGACAAGAGAAACACAAGAGGGAGGCCCTCCCTCCAAGGAGGAGGCAAACCTTGAAAATCTACAGGATGGTGCCCTTTGCAGGACTCCTCACCCCCCGAGTGGTGGGAAGTCCTTGGACTATTCCAACTTCACCCTGCTTGGGAGGCTGGAGCCCTGGAGGAGTCTCGACAGCATCCAGAAGACTATTAGGGACAGTTGTGACATCCTCTCTGGTGAAACAGAGGTGGACCACCCGCTGTGTGTAAACTGTACTGACTATCTTTTAGAGGTACTGGACATTGAACTCGCCATCACAGAATCTGATGTTCAGAACTACAAACACTGTTTGGAGACCGGGAAGTGGGTAAGTGAGGATGAGACGGAGATGCTGCAGGAGAAGCTGAAGGACATGGAGTTGGAGGAAGCAAGGCTACTCCAGGAAGTGGCAGGGGTGGAAAAGAACCAAGAAAGGGTAGCAGCTGATCTTGAGGCAGCCCAGGCAGAGACTAAGATGCTGGAGCAGCAGGAAAAGCAGTACTGGGAGGACTACAGCAAACTGAAATGGCAACAATTAGAACTACAGGAGGAGCTGAGCAGTGTGGAGATGCAGCTACAGTACGCCCAGATCCAGTGGAACCAGTTGGAGAAAACCGACGTCTTTAATGCCACCTTTGAGATCTGGCAAGACGGCCCCTTAACCATCATCAATAACTTCAGATTGGGCCGCCTCCCCACTGTCCCTGTGTGCTGGAATGAGATCAGTGCAGCCTGGGGACAGACAGCCTTGCTGCTCCTCTCCCTGGCCAATACAATTGGACTGGAGTTTCAGCGGTACCGCCTCTTCCCCTGCGGAAACCACTCCTACCTGAGGTCTTTAATAGATGACCATGCCGAGTTGCCATTGTTCTCTAGTGGGAAGCAGAATATTTTCTTACATAACAAATTTGATCAGGCTATGATGGCTTTCCTGGATTGCATGCAGCAGTTCAAGGAAGCAGCTGAGAGAGGTGAGTCAGGTCTCTGTTTGCCCTACAAGATTCATGTGAAGAAAGGCCTGATGGAAGACCCTGGAATCAGCAGGGGATTCTATTCCATCAGAACCCACTTGAACACAGAGGAGGACTGGACAAAGGCACTCAAGCTCATGCTTATAAATTTTAAGTGTAGTCTCACTTGGGTCTCCTTAAGGTATGGTCGAAAATAACTTATTCTACGAAGGGGAGATTATTTTTTTGATTTAATGTATTTTATTTGTGAAGTGTTATCAGATAAAATTTAAAACTGAAGCATGTGTGTTTATATATTTTTGGTTGTGCTGGGTCTTTGTTGCTGCACGTGGGCTTTCTCCAGTTGTGGGCAGCAGGGGTTACTCTTCCTTGCGGTGCTCGGGTTTCTGATTGTGGTGGCTTCCTTCCCCTGTTGTGGAGCACAGGCTCTAGGTGCATGAGCTTCATAAGCTGTGGCTCTCGGGCTTGGTATTTCTGGCTCATGGGCCCTAGAGCACAGGCTCGGTAGTTGTGGCCCACGGGTTTTAGTTGCTCCTTGGCATATGGGATCTTCCTGGATTAGGGATCGAACCCATGCCCACTGCATTGGCAGGCAGATTCCTATCCCNGCTTCATAAGCTGTGGCTCTCGGGCTTGGTATTTCTGGCTCATGGGCCCTAGAGCACAGGCTCGGTAGTTGTGGCCCACGGGTTTTAGTTGCTCCTTGGCATATGGGATCTTCCTGGATTAGGGATCGAACCCATGCCCACTGCATTGGCAGGCAGATTCCTATCCCCTGCACCACCAGGGAAGTCTTATGTTTACTTTAAAAACGAATGGCCACACAGGCACTAATTTAAAATTATTGTCCCGAGCAACCCCAAAGTTATTGCTGTCTTTCCCAGCACATTTGTCCTCTCTCCCATTTTTCCTAAACATTCAAAAGGACAAAGATTAAGTCATAAGATGACAAGACTANGAGACTTTTTTTTATGACTAAATGTTTCCTGTCTTGCCATAAAATATGAATTTTATTTCATATAAAAGGAAACAAAAAATTCGGATTGTCCTCAAACTATAAAAAAAAAATATTTAGGGAGTGGAGTAAGTTACCACTCACGAGCGTCACTCTGAGCTTCCTGATAATACCCACCCGCACAGGCACTGGCCCGTAGCCCTTCCTCTACTCCTCTGAGAGACAGGCAGGCTGAAAGCAACTCCCAGTCAAGTTCAAGGCAGTTTCTGCCCAACTCCTGGAGGTTTCACTGACAGCATCCATTTCTCAGAACTGGCTGCCTACCTTCTGTGGAGACTAGTACCTTTTCCTGCCTTCTACCACCGAGTCCGTTAATCCAAGTTGAGTTCAAGTCCAGGCTGGCTCACAGCCCTCTGAATGGATGGCCTTATCAAGTCCAAGGTTCTCTAGTATTTGTAATCAATTCACAAGTCCATCCTAAAGGAAAACAATCCTGAATATTCACTGGAAGGACAGATGCTGAAGCTGAAGCTCCAATACTTTGGCTACCTGAGGCAAAGAACTGACTCATTANGCTCACAGCCCTCTGAATGGATGGCCTTATCAAGTCCAAGGTTCTCTAGTATTTGTAATCAATTCACAAGTCCATCCTAAAGGAAAACAAACCTGAATATTCACTGGAAGGACAGATGCTGAAGCTGAAGCTCCAATACTTTGGCTACCTGAGGCAAAGAACTGACTCATTAGAAAAGACCCTGATGCTGGGAAAGACTGAAGGCAGGAGAAGAGGATGACAGAGGATGAGATGGTTGGATGGCATCACTGACTCAATGGACATAAGTTTGAGCAAGCTTCAGGAGTTGTTGATGGACAGGGAGGCCTGGTGTGCTGCAGTCCATGGAGTCACAAAGAGTCGGACATGACTGAGCGACAGAACAAGAATACCTAGTACGGTGTAAGGATGGTTTGAGTCAAAGTTACCTGGGCAATTGTTAGCTTTGTGTCAAACACCTACTGGTTATTAGAAAAAAAAAAAAAGCCAAATTGTCTGAAACTAAGTCAAGCTAAATCAATTTGTCTCTGAGTTAAGTAAGGTGATAAAAACAATTTAATATGGTCCTAATACAAGGAAAACTCCAAAATTTTATTCTAGATCATTTAGTCCCTTCTGTTGCTCATCTTTCCCAACTGAAATAAGTGACCCTGCTCAAGGTTTCTGGAGGCTGAGGGTAAAGTCATGAGATTTTAACCTCAAAACTTTTTAAGGACTAACAGGCCAATCTTGAATCAGGACTTAAAAGGAGCCAAGAGAACTGCATCTGGAAACAGACAACTTTCTTTTTCTCTAAAAGATAATTACTTATTTATTTGACTGCTCTGGGTCTTAGTTGCCGCATGTAGAATCTAGTTAATTCCCTAACAAGGGATCTAACCTAGGCCCCTGCATCGGGAGCTTGGACTCAAGTCCAACTTTTATTTATTTATTTAACCACACTGTGTAGCTGTAGGGATCTTAGTTTCCTGACCAGGGATTGAACCCAGACCCTCTGCAGTGAAAGCCTGCATCTTAACCACTAGACCGCCAGGAATTCCCAGACAACTTTCTATTTCACAGTCATTCTAAGTGACTCTGCAGCTAATTGGAAGTCAGTCATCCCTTCCTCCCCCACTCCCACAGGAGAATAAAGTCTCTAAATGGCCTTTAGAAAGAAAGTGAAGTTGCTCAGTCTGACACTGTGACCCCCATGGACTGTAGCCTGCCAGGCTCCTCTGTCCATGGAATTTTCCAGGCAAGGATAGTGGAGTGGGTTGACATTTCTTTCTCCAAGGGATCTTCCTGACCCAGACATCGAAGTCTGGTCTCCCGCATTGCAGGCAGACTCTACCATCTGAACCACCAGGCTAAACTCAGACTATCTCTCTTCACAATCAAGCAAAAAAGTACTATACTCTAAACTTGACTTGTCTTAGAAGGGATTTGGGGTTTCCAGTCTCTGGAGTTTTCAAGAAATCCAATTCTAATGTAATTATAATTAAGAATAAAGGAGGGGCATTCTGCTGTCTTTTCTGCCCCCACCCACTCCCACCCTCCTACATGCATAGCAACACCCTTTCTCCACCCCACCCTCACTTGGTTAATTTCCTTAGGTTTCAACCTGAAAATCACCTTTTCAAAGAGGTCTTCTAAAATCTGAGTCTATATAGGATTTCCAAAAGGTGTAGATATTCATTAGTTTTTCCCTTTAATTTGATCCGATTTTCATGACTTAAGATATTTGGTTAGCCATTTGTCAAAGGTGCTTTGGACACCAAGTTTCTGGTCTGTGATGACATATTCATTGTTTTCCCTTGTCTTTATCTCTGCTTTGGTATTTAAACAACCTCCTTGCTATCTTCAAATGAATCTTTGAAACAGTAAATGCAAAGAAGTTGAAGATGTGTTCACTGTCTTAATAATGGTTTATTTATTCATTAATCCCTTTGTTAATGATACTTTGGAGGGAATTATGATCTTAAATTCACAAGCAATTATTCACCTTGTTTTATGACTGAGGCTGGTCATTTTCAGTGACTGAAAATCTTTTGTCCTCCGTCCAGAGTACCCCTTCCAAGAAATCTTGGAAGCGTCTCAATTCAGGAAAGGTTCTTACCACTGACCCCCTCCACCTCCTGCTCCCACTCAAGTCTTGTTGACCCGGAAGTTTCCATTGTTGATTTTCAAGTGTTAATCCAACTTTGGTCCCTGAAAAACCATTCTAATATCATCGCTTGGTGTATGAAAGGCATGCTAGTAGACGAGCTTTCTGAATTAGGTGCTTAGGGCTGAACATTACCCACAGAGTGCTTATCTTTTGGTAAAAGGCATCAGATAAAGGTAAACTAGCATCAACATCTGGCATTGGTGTGCTAAGCTGTTTCAGTTGTGTCTGATTCTTTGCAATTCTATGAACTGTAGCCCACCAGGCTCACTGTCCATGGGATTCTTCAGGTAGGAATACTGGAGAGGATTTCCATCCCCTTTTCCAGGGAATCTTCCTGATCCAGGGATCAAACCCACGTCTCCTGCATTGCAAATGGATTCTTTACCACTGAGCATCCAGGGAAGTCAACTTGTTTTATTTCTGCTTCTAGAGATTCTCTTTTATCCCTCTCCTGTCTTCCTTTGTCACGTGGTAGTCTGTGGTCCTCACCCCTCAACCATTCTCCCAGAATTCACCAGGCCACTCGTTTATAATGGCTCCAATTGCTGTGGCAATACCAGGACTTGGGAAGGCTGTGCTTTCCTTATGATGTTTTGCTGTTTTCAGGGTCTCTGTAGTTCTTTTCCGTGGACTTGTAGGCATGCATGTCAAGGAGATGTGTTTAACATTCTACCCACTTTTCCCTTGAGTAATATCTGATCTCTGTAGCTAGAGCTAGACTCTGCGGAACTTTCAGATACACCTATTAGGAACTTGAAAATGTGGACAGGACTCTCCAGGTAGTCCAGTGGTTAAGAATCCGCCTTCCAATGCAGGGGACACAGCTTATACCCCTGGTCCAGGAATATCCCACGTGCAGCTAAGCCTGTGAGCCACAACTCCTGAGTCCCTTCTCTGCAACAATAGAAACCACCCTAAGGAGAAGCCAAAGCCACCATAGCTAGAGAGTAGCCCCTGCTCACTGCAACTAGAGAAAAGCCCACACAGAAACAAAGACCCAGAACAGTAAGTTCAGTTCAGTTCAGTTCAATCGCTCAGTCGTGTCCGATTCTTTGTGACCCTATGAATTGCTGCACGCCAGGCCTCCCTGTCCATCACCAACTCCTAGAGTTCACTCAGACTCACATCCATTGAGTCAGTGATGCCATCCAGCCATCTCATCCTCTGTCATCCCCTTCTCCTCCTGCCCCCAACCCCTCCCAGCATCACAGTCGTTTCCAATGAGTCAACTCTTCACATGAGGTGGCCAAAGTACTGGAGCTTCAGCTTCAGCATCATTCCTTCCAAAGAAATCCCAGGGCTGATCTCCTTCAGAATGGACTGGTTGGATGTCCTTGCAGTCCAAGGGACTCTCAAGAGTCTTCTCCATCATCACAGTTCAAAAACATCAATTCTTTGGGACTCAGCTTTCTTCACAGTCCAACTCTCACACCCATACATGACCACTGGAAAAACCATAGCATTGACTAGAAGGACCTTTGTTGGCAAAGTAACGTCTCTGCTTTTCAACATGCTATCTAGGTTGGTCATAACTTTTCTTCTAAGGAGTAAGAACAGTAAAGAAAGAAAGATATTTTAAAAATTCTTTTAAAAAAATGGAAGCATTTATGTTTATTAGAAACAAACTATTAATACTTGGCCATTTCTCAATCTATTAAAGTGGTATGGCGCCACCTGGTGGTGTTTACGAGCTCTGACTTCAACGTCAATGGAGACCACTGGGATTCCAAACACTAGTTATGGAGTCCAAAGTGTAAAGGAAGTAATTCCTTGTATAGTCCTCTTAATTGGAAACTTGCTGTATCGGTGATTTCATCACTTGTGAGAAACTTATATGTGATTTGACATTTTTTAAAAAGTCTGCTGATCTGTTGATGATAACCTGCTCAGAAAGTCTTCCTGTTCTGTAACACAATCCAGAGATTTGTCAGATAAGGACAATGAAACAGATTAAATAAGCCCCCCAGACTCAGAGGGACAGAGCCTTCTTTTGAACTCAGGTCTGTCTGATGACAAAAACCTGGCTCTTCCCAGGACAGCTCACTATCTTAATATAGTACTGGACCAATGTACCTGCTCAAAAAGTTGAGACAACCGTTGAGGTAAATGAAACACAGTTACCATACTTTACCAAGGAGTGGAAGGAGAAAGCAGCAAAGGCCTTACCCCCCAAAATGTCTAGATCAGTGCTTCTGATGTCGAGCAGGGCCTGGGGGCTCCCGGGCACAGAGGCTTCTTTATCCCCCAAAGGTAAGAGTCCAACCTCCATGACCTTACCTGAGTTCCAAAAAGCAAATTCGAGCAGTTGCTAATCAAGGGAGGAGCAACCACGAAACCACCTGAGGCCAGCTTAAAGGGACCAGAGAGATTCATCAAGCTTAGGAGACGGACCACCGGAGACCCTGAAAGTGAAAGTGTTAGTTGCTCAGTCATGCCCAACTCTTTGCGACCCCATGGACTGCAGCCCACTAGGCTCCTCTGTCCATGGGATTTTCCAGGCAAGGATACTGGAGTGGTTTGCCATTTCCTTCTCCAGGGGTCTTTCTGACTCAGGTATCAAACCCAGGTCTCCTGCACTGCAGAGAGTTTCTTTACTGACTGAGCTACCAGGGAAGCCCACCAGAGACCCTGCATACACCCTAATCTTGTCAGCAACCCCACTGTTATGAAACTTTGTAGAAGAAATAAGAATGCAAGACTGTTAGTGCCTTGATCCCCATCACGTACCCCTGTCTGACTATGTAACCTCTCTCTATTCACAAGGGAGTGGGCACAGTTCTTGAGGTGCTAACCTACTGTGTTCCCCCTTTGCCCGGCAAAGTAATAAAATCACGCTTTCCTTCTCCTCCCTAACTCTGTCTCCATATTTCTGTTTGGCATTGGAGCACAGAAAGCCAAGATTCTGGCATCACTTCTCAAACTCTAATATGCATATGAATCACCTGGGGGATCTTGATAAACTGGAGATCCTGGCTCAGCAGTTCTGACAAGGGGCCTGGGATTTGGCATCTTGAAGAAACTCCCCGGTGAGGCTTATGCTGCCGGTCTGCAGACCACACTGTTTCTAGGGTAGACTCTATACCAGTGGTTTTTCAGCCATTAGGGGACATTTGACGATGTCAGTGTTACTGAGTCCAAGCTCACTCTGCTTGCCGTGTGACAGGCCAGTGAATCCGAGAGACGAGGTGTTGAGGCAAGAGACTTTATTCGGGAAGCAGCTGACTGAGAAGATGGCAGGCTAGTGCCTCAAAATAACCCTCTTGTCAGGGTGTGGATGCCAGGTTCTTTTATAGATCAGAGAGAAAGAAGCAATGAGGAACTAAAGTCAAAAGGAAGAATAGAGAGGGAGAGTCAGTGGGGAAGTAAAGTGAAAGCACCTTCAGTCTTGCAAAACATCTTCAAGGGAATGGCCAGTCTTTGCAAGGGGTGTGTTAATCTCTTCTATTCACAGGTGGGCAGAGACAAGCATCTCTCCCTGAGCTGAACAAAGGTACTTTACAGTCAGACAGAAGGGCAGGGTCCTCCAGGCAAGCCACTGAGTATGACTATAATAACAAGAGAAACAAAAAGCAAGTCAGAGAAACAGTTTTCAACATGGAGTCAGAATTGGCTTCCTCCCTGCAACATCTGGAGACATTCTTGTTATCATTACTGGAAACTGATGTCTAGTGGGCACAGGTCAGAGGTGTTGCTAAACATCCCAGAACCTCAGCATCCTCAGCCAAGAGTTACTTGCCCTGATGTCAGTTTCATAGCAGTTGGGAAACCCTGATCTAGACATAGTCTTAGATGACTTGGGCCCAGCTGCTTGAGNGCCACAACCAGCTTCCAAGGAGAGCCCTGAGCTCCATGACCTCTCCACTTTCCACTATAACACCGTGCTTGTCTGATTTCAGTGTTTCTACTTCACAATATCAGGTCTTTTCCAATAATGTTGCTTAATTTTGATATCTTAATGGATTTCTTCCCTTTATAACCACAGTGTGATGCCTGACTTCTTACCTATATAGAGTAACACTTGGCTACATGAGTTGTTTGGTTTGAAATGGGTTTTCTAGATTTCCTACCTAAAATTCACCAAAAATGTGCCAATTCTGTAGCTTCTGCTTTCAGTTTCTGAGGGTTAATCATTGGAGGACTAGGTGGAAGTGTCTTTTCCTCAGTTCCCACTTTCTAAATAATGGATTTTCAAGGACAGCATTAATGAATGCTGGCAGAATTTGAAATTTGTATTTCAACAAGTGGAGGTTTCCTCTGCTGACTCACTCTCAAGAGCGCATCACACAGATGCTATAGCGTCATTTACCCTCCACAGAGCAGAGACTCTCAGTATAGGAGCCAAGTGCATTTAAATATGTGTCTGCCAGTGCTAATGTATTGGCCTTCATTTCATCCATCTTTGTTAGTAATCGGGCAGGACATCATAAATGGTTTCTTCCCTTTTTCCTCTNATCACACAGATGCTATAGCGTCATTTACCCTCCACAGAGCAGAGACTCTCAGTATAGGAGCCAAGTGCATTTAAATATGTGTCTGCCAGTGCTAATGTATTGGCCTTCATTTCATCCATCTTTGTTAGTAATCGGGCAGGACATCATAAATGGTTTCTTCCCTTTTTCCTCTAAATAATATAATGAACATTAATGCAACCAAGAGCTCGTGAGTAGGTGTGATGGATGGTTACTAGGAGAAAAGAAAATCAATGTAGTATAGCCTCAAATCTCAGTTTGAATTCCACTTTAGGAAACTGTTCTGTGGTTTAGCAAGAAATGATTTTGATACCAGTTGCTGGTGAATTGACAAGGGGAAACAATAAAAGATCTGATGACAGTTTTGTTCAAAGGATGGTCTCAGACAATGGCAGGTAGGACTAGTACAAGCTCTGGAATGTAGCTTTGGGGACAGTTATCTCCTCCTGCAAGGTTAGGTTCTCCTAGTACTAGAGATTCATGGTGAGAACCTGTGTCCTAGGTGAGGAAACACGGACCTGAACGTTAAAGCTATTTTGAATCCAGCATTTAAAATTGTAACCATGTTGTATCTCAATTATACCTCAATTTAAAAAATGAAAAGAAAATGGAACCCTGGCATAGTGTTTAACTGCTCCAAATCTTATTTTCTTTACCTCTATAGTAGGAATTACAATGCCTATTTTGCAGGTGTGTGTGTGCTAAGTCCCTTCAGTTGTGTCCGACCCTTTGAGACCCTATCGACTGTGGGCCATTGGGCTCCTCCGGCCATGGGATTCTCCAGGCAAGAATACTGGAGTGAGTTGCCATTCCCTCCCCAGGGGATCTTCCCAACCCAGGGCTTGAACCTGAGTCTCTTGTGTGTCCTGCATTGGCAGGCAGGTTCTTAACCACTAGCTCCACCTGGGAAGCCCTGATTATCAGTAATTCATGTGTAGTGTCTGGTTTAGACACGTGCTTAATAGAGATAGCAATTATTCTTATGCTTCCTATCAAGGGATTATTTTGTAGAGAATTTATAAGATTATTCTCTTATTGATTCACAAATGAATATTTTTACATATTATTTACTCAATCACTTCTAACCTTTTGGCTAAGATCAAGTGTAGTATGGAGGCTTCGCAGGTGGCACAGTGGTAAAGAATTCTACCAATGCAGGAGACACAAGAGACTCAGATTCCATCCCTGGTTCTGGAATATGCCCTGGGGAAGGAAATGGCAACGCACTATAGTATTCTTACCTAGAAAACTCCATAGATAGAGGAACCTGGTGGGCTATAGTCCATGGGGTTGCAAAGAGTCAAACACGACTGAATGATCGAGCACACATTCAAAAGCAAATGATAACATAAAAAGCTCCCTATTCTTCATCTTTTTTTCTTTTTTTAATAATTGTATTTATTTATTTCTGGCTGTGCTGGGTCTTCGTTGCTGCATGGGCTTTTCTCTAGTCGTGGAGAGTGTGGGTTACTCTGTAGTTGCAGGGCACCAGCTTTTCACTGTGGTGGCTTCTCCCTATTCTTCTTCTTAATTAACCCCTTTGAGATCCCTGGTCTTAATCTACAAAGCTGTAAGGATAATGCTAATAATATTACCTACCTTTAAATATATACCAAGATTTCCATGACAGCAATTGAGATATGACATGCAAAAATACTTTGCAAGATGTAAAATGTATTGCAATAGTATTTTTAGGCTTCGTCTCTCAATACTGAATATTAGTGCATTTAGCAGACTCAGTCTTTTGAAAGACTGATTGCGAAGCAAATGTGCATTTNAATAATATTACCTACCTTTAAATATATACCAAGATTTCCATGACAGCAATTGAGATATGACATGCAAAAATACTTTGCAAGATGTAAAATGTATTGCAATAGTATTTTTAGGCTTCGTCTCTCAATACTGAATATTAGTGCATTTAGCAGACTCAGTCTTTTGAAAGACTGATTGCGAAGCAAATGTGCATTTTTCTACATGTGTGTTTTGAACAACAGCAGACCTCAAACGGGTATAGGTGATGGCCAGGAAAAGGCATTTCTTGTAGGAATTTGTCATGTCTGACAACCAGATCGTCTTCCTTCATTTGTCTTCCAGTCATTTCTAAGTAAACAGCTGTTTACATAAAGACCACCAAGCAGTGGAGCTAAAAACCTTCCTTCAGAATAGCTAAGAATAATTTGGATGGCTAGTGACGGAGAATGACAAGCAGCAAGTTACAGGAGCATAGGGGTACTTCCTTATTTTTAACCAGAGTCTAATACATTTGGAGCTTTTATTTATTTACCATTCTGCTCTGTTTCTACAAGTTCAGCTTTTTCTCCCCTTTAGTTAATTAATTTATTTTTGGCTGCGCTGAGTCTTGGTTGCTGCTCTCAGGCTTTGTCTAGTTGCGGTGAGTGGGGGCTGCTCTCTGCTGTAGTGAGAAGGCTTCTTATCGCCGTGGCTTCTTTTGTTGGGGAGTGCAGGCTCTAGGCAAGAAGGCTTCTGTGGTTGCAGCATATGGAGTTTAGAGAACAGGGTCAGCGGTTGTGGTGCACGGGCTTAATTGCTCCGCATTGGGTTGGGTCTTCCTGGACCAGGGATTGAACTCGTGTTCCCTGCATTGCCAGGTAGATTCTTATCCTCTGCATCACCAGGGAAGTCCTGGGGCCTTTATTTTTAAGTTGTGATGATAATGATGGGGATGGGCATTATTCATACTTGTTATAATAAATCAAATAATACTGAGTGTATAAGAAAATAAGAAAAGAAGAAATATCCCTTCTCCCAAGTTTCAGGGGTATAGAACATTGACAGTTAGATGTAAGTTCTTCCAGATACACATGAGTTTTTCAGCTATCGTGACAGCCATCAGGGGAATGGCTGAAAGATGAGATAAGGAGTCCGTATCCTGGAGAAACAGAATCTCTTGCTGTCAGGCTTTCAAAACAGTTACAAGGAGGTTATCTGGGAGATCACCAAACTCTTGTAAACTGTGTATAAGAATGCAAATATGGCTACAGTTAACAGTGCTGGATGGTATATTTGCAAGCTCTTAAGACAATAAATCCTAAAACTGCTCATCACAAGGAAATTAAACTTGTATTCATCATTTCACATTATATGTTAAGTCATTAAGCTGTGTACCTGAAACTTACACACTGCTGTATGTCCATTATATCTCAATAAAACAAAGAAAAACAGAATGCAAATAATTTTTGTTTCAATGGCATAATCCCCCTACACACACACATGGCAAGTACTTTATAATCTGATCATGGCACTTTTTTTGGCAGAAAAGAAGAAAAGGAAGATTCCCTACCCAAATGACTAGGAACGAAAAAAGTTCTTATTCTTTAGAATTGAATTTGAAAGTCTTCTAATTTAACTCCAAACTCTTTTTCCTGTTTCACTTTCCACCACACAGAATCTTAGGTTTGGGAACTTCAAAGATCATCCATCTGTAGCAATGCTTCTCTACCTGCAACAAGTGTACAGGTCATCTGGGGGTGTTGTTTGAATATAGATTCTGATTCAATAGCCTGCACGAGATTAGGCTTTCTGCATTTCTAGCAAGTTTCCAGGCCTGTATACCACATATTAACAAGTTCTGGATTTCCTTGGACAGTTCTCCCTTTTCTTCCTATTTCCTTCCTTATTTTATTCGTAAAGTCTGTCTCCCTATAGCTTTTCTCCATTAATCCTAGTTCCAAACATTTCAAGGTTGAATCCCTTTTACTCCTAAAGGATCTGTAAACATTTGAAGACAGTTATAGGGCCACTTATAGGTAAACATCTCCATTGCCTTCAACCCTTCCTGCATGTCAGGGTATTGCTATTCTTATATGCCCAGTGCTTCATCCCTACTCAGTGGCTATTCGGTTTGTTTTGGGTCAAAGACCTCCGTCTCATTTGCCAGCATCTTGCAAGGGTCCATTTAAACACCATATCTTCTCTGCTGCCTAAGTTTCTCTCTCTCCTCACACACTCCCCCTCCCGTTCTAACCAGGGTAATTGAGAGAGTGGCCTCCTGACTACTGCTGTATTTTATTTCACCAAACTGACCTTTAGTAATGGGTTGTAGTTGGATTATCTTAGTACCCCGAGTCTATCATGGAAGCAGTCACTTTGAGTGTGCTCAAGAATTGTTTGTGATGTCTTTAATTATGTTCACTTCTATCTGGATGGGTCTTGCCTGCTAGGTTATCATTCTTAGAGGGTGAAGACCACATTTTTCATCCCTTGCCAACACTACCCTGGCTAATAAGAAGCAAACACATAGTAGGTAAGTACCCAAAGTACTGGAGTCAGAAAAAGCAGAACTGAGCGCTGATTCTGCCACAGTACAGGTAAGTGATCTTGGAAATTCATTTAAACTCTCTGGGCCCACGTTTTCATATCATATACTAAGTCGACTTTAAAAATGAAGAAACGATTCCCCATTTAGGCTTGAAATTGGAGAAGGGGGAGTAAAAATGATCGAGAAACTTGGAAGTGTTAATTTCTGAGAAAAGACACACCATCAACCTCCTGGTCCCTGAATATTCTTTGCGGAAGGGATGAGGGCAAGAGAAGAGTTATAGCCTTCTGGAAGGTGAAAGATGCCTTAGCTTCTGGGACTAGGGAACAGGAAGAATAACCAAGGGAAGAACAGCTGTATCTGTTTTTGTTCCTTTAGTTTCAACTTTACTGCTTCTCTGAGATTATAAAAAGGTAATATGAATCAAGCCAAAACACAGCCTCTGTGACTCCAGCTTTGAAGTTAGTATGTAGGAAAAGCTGAGGTTGACTACTGGGGACAGTCTTCTTAGCTGCCTGCAATTGGGTAAGCATACTCACACACAGGGAACGGAGGACACACCATTGGCTCCCAATCATTTCTATGGGTCAAAAGGAAGATAAATGGAGCCAGAGGATACATGAGCATGTTCATGCTGGCTTCCTGTACTTGAGGCAAATACTGGTACTTCCTCCTTAAGTCTATGTATTGGTCTTTGGGGTTTGATGACCTCATCCATCCTTCATACTTGGAGTATTGACTCACAAGGCAAAGTCCATGGGATAGAATTACAGAAATAACGTCTTTTACCCACTGTTTGAATGGTATAAGATGTCATGTAACGCAAAGCACTAAGGATGAGAGGAGCAATAACATCAGACGGACCATCAGATAGATCTCAGTGACAAAGGCTCTAGAACTGTCTTCTTCACATGACTTGTCTGATATAACATTAGCTCTCTTTTAGATACCTTGGGTGCAGTGGGACTAAGTCAGCTTTTTAGGTCTAGAATGAGTGGGATAAAAATTCATCCAAATGAGCTTTTGCACATCTGTGTAGTGCATTGAAATGCTGACAGACAAAATGAGAACAAAGTCNGAATGCTGTCAGAGGTCGTCAGGCATCCAGAATAGCAGAACATTGTCTTCAAATTCACAGAGAAAGTTCATATAATAGAATAGAAATATTAGGAGCTAAAGGATAGAGTGAATGGGAAGTTATTGTTTAATGGCTAGAAGGTTTACATTTGGGGGGATGGAAAATTTTTAGCAGAGGACTGCGGAAATAGTTGCACAAAAATGTGAATATATTTTGCTACTGAATCGTATACTTATGAAAGGTTAAAATGTTAATGTGTTTGTTATGTATATTTTAGCACATTTTAGAAAAGTATATCAACCTAGTATAATTTTTATCATTCCATGGAGCTGGAATTCAGCCAATATATAGCTAAGGCAGTCTGTGGCAAAGGGAGCAAGACCATTTCTCCCCTTCCTAATCTGGTTCGCTCCTCCTGAATATATTGGCACATATTCAGTCATTCCTGTCATTCACTGGAACAGAGACTGTTAATGTCCACCAAAACCCATTTCCTTTCCCTTCTGCGTATACAATTAGACCAGATTAAAAAATGTATACATTTATTTATTTTTGGCTTTGGTGGGTCCTTGTTGCTGCATGGGCTTTTCTCTGATTGCAGGGACTGGGGGCTACTCTCTAGTTGTGTTGTGTGGGCTTCTAACAGCAGTGGCTTCTCTTGCCGTGGAGCACGGCTCTGAGGCATGCAGGCTTCAGTAGCTGTGGCACGTGGGGTCATTAGTTGCAGTTCCAGGACTGTAGAGCACAGCCTCAATAGTAGTGGTGCATGGGCTTAGTTGCTCGTCAGCATATGGGGTCTTCCTAGATCAGGGATCAAACTGGTGTCTCCTGCGTTGGCAGGCAGATTCTTCTACCACTGAGCCACCAGGAAAGCCCTAATCCAGATTTCTAAGTTAGGAGAAACCACATCATTAAGATCGGTGCCATTTTGGGGTCCATCTACCCCTATAGGTGAACTTCTTTTTCTCTGTTTACTGTGAGAATGGAAAGGAGCCCAAGAACCCAAAGGAGGGGTAGGTATCCAAACACTGCATTGGATACTCATCGGTCAAGAAACAGATTGATGCCATAAAGCCATGGAGAATATTCTAGTTTTTTCTGTTATGGAAGCCTTTGTTACATTAATTTAAATATCCACTCTCTGGGAAAGTTGTTTCTAATGAGATCTGTGGACAGGAAAGATCTAGATATGCTGGCACTTTTATTATAGAAGTAGTACTATGGTAAGAAAATCTTTTGTTCCCTCTCACAGAAGCGAATACAATCTTTTTCTCGAAACACATTTCTAAAAAAAATTTACATCACAACATATCCAGTAATAGATTTTAGCAGCTATTACATAGAAGGCTATTAAAGTAAAATGTGAGCTATTGGCCCAGTTCTTGCATGGACACAAAAATAGTGTTATGGTTTGTCATAATGTAAAAACAGCATTCTGTAAAAAAACAAAATTAAGAAAATACACAGCACTTCAGAATCATTTGTACAAAGCTTTGTCATAACAAAATATTTCAAATATACAAGGAAAGCACATAATTTTGAACAATATATTTCAGTGTGTGGAGAACCTCAATTAGATACTGGTATTAAAATTAGATACTTAGGAAGCTGGGCTTTTTTCTCTTCCCTATTTTGAATCTATCTGCATACTCAAAGTATCCCTCCATAATCTTCCAATGAGACTCTTTCACATGGGAAAAGTACCCTATTTTTAAAAAAGATTGTATTGAAGTATAGCTGATTTACAATGTTGTGATCATTTCTGCTGTAACAGAAAAGTGATTCAGATATATATATTCTTTTTCATATCCTTTTCCATTATGCTTTATCACAAGATATTGAATATAGTTACTTGTGCTCTATAGCAGGCCCAGTATATACTATACATCTTATATATACTAGTTTGCATCTACTAATCCCAAACTCCCAGTCCTTCCCTCTTTTTCCCACTGCCTTCCCACAAGTCTATTCTCTATGTCTGTGAGTCTGTTTCTGTTTCATAGATATGTTCATTTGTCATATTTCAGATTCCACATACAAGTGATATCATGGTATTTGTCTTTCTCTTTCTCACTTACTTAGCATGTAATCTCCAGGTCCATCCGTGTAGCTTCCAATGGCATGATTTCATTCTTTTTTATGGCTGAGTAGTGTTCCTTTGTATATATGCACTACAGTTACATCCATTCATCTATTGATGGACATCCAGGTTGTTTCCATGTCTTGGCTGCTGTAAATAGTGCTGCTATGAACAGAGGTGCAGGATCTGGGAAAATTATCCTTGATTCCTGAGTATCTTTGGTTAAGATACAGTTAACTTCTATGGCTAAGCCATGACACATTGCCAGTCATCATACTCAACCCAAGTGTAAGGGTGTACACCACAAGATGTAGAGAGGATATGCTGGGAAATAAGATTCAGTGTGTTTCCACAGTCTTTTCATAAGAGGCCATGTTTAAGTCAACACTCTGGAGTAGCATCCTTCTGCATTAGGATGCTTGTGAGCAGTGGTAGCATGAGCCCAACACTTTCTAGATATGCTTTAAGTTGCTTGTGAAGATTAGAACTCATGATTTTCCTGAAACTTATTAGAGTTGGCCAGGAGTTAGAGGGAAAAGGAAGGGGTTGGAAAAGGAACTGGAAAAGTGTCTCCCTCTTCTTTCTTTTCCATCTTCCCCATACACTCCATTTCCATTGGAAAGAAAGAGAAAGTAGGGTAAATTAGAACAAAGAAACAGAATGGAAGATAAAGGATGGCTTGCAGAAAATTCCCTGGAGTAACAATCATCCTTATAATGGCAAGAGGAGAGGACCCCTCATGATGTTCCCACATTTCAAGCACTTGAATTGTAGACTTGAGGTGACGGATCAGACCAAGAACTCTGTTAGTGATTTGTCTCTGCAGGGCAGAAGGATGCTTGTCCACAGTAGACAAGAGCTGAGACTAAGGTGCCTGTCTATGTGTTTGTGAAACTGACATTGAAAACTGAATCAAGGGACTTCCCTGGTGGTTAAGAATCTTCCTGCCAATTTAGGGGACACAGGTTCAAGCTCTGGTCTGGGAAGATCCCACATGCTGCGGAGCAACTAAGCACAATAACCGCAACTGCTGAGCCAACGTGCCACAATTGCTGAAGCCTGCTCACCCTAGAGCCTGGGTTCTGCAACAAGAAAAGCCACAGCAATGAGAAGCCCACACACCACAACGAAGAGGAGCCCCGTTTGCCGCAACTATAGAAAATTCCATGTGTAGCAATGAAGACTTAGCACAGCCAAGAATAAAAGAAATTTTTAAAAAGAAGTAAATCTTAAAAAAAAAAGAAACTGACTCAATCCCTCAGGTAAAGGTCATACTTTTAGTTAACAAATGAGAGGCTAAAATGTAGTGTCTAGCAATTATCGGGGAATAAGTTATTTCGTAAAAAAGAAACTAGTGAAACTGATTACAGAAAGTGTGACTATACATTTACAGAAATTGCTTGAGAGATAATTTATGAATAGTAGTGGAGAAGACTTAAAGAAAAACCACTCTAGTCACAGTGAGTAGCTTGTGGTCTAAAGGAAGCATGATTATACCACACAAGAGACTCTGTGACCGAAAAGCTTTTGAGACCATATACTGAATTTGGACAAAATTTAGTCTAAAATGAATTCGATTGTTAATAAGTCCCAAGCACTGTGCTAATTGTCAAAATTACCCTGAGAGTTATCTTATGTTGCCTTTGTTACAGATGAGGTAACAGAATTTCAGAGATTAAGATGCTAGGGATCACACAGTTAATAAATGCCCAAATCCATATTCAAGTCTACCTTTTTTTGGAATTCTTTTCACTTGAATTGACACATTTATTTGTTAATTTACTCCACTAATATTAATACTTATCCTGGTCAAGCAGGGATAATACAGCACTGCTGTCAAAGATCCCGTATTCTGCTGGTACCCACAAGAAACTGTTCCTCATGTTACAGTGAACTTTGTGATGAAGACTGTAGGGGAGTGGGGTACATAATGAGTGTAACCAGAGAGGACCTGTC
This sequence comes from Neotragus moschatus, assembly GCA_006410615.1. NCBI lineage: Eukaryota > Metazoa > Chordata > Mammalia > Artiodactyla > Bovidae > Neotragus > Neotragus moschatus. Next base: position 556,895 of record SJYA01002201.1, on the reverse strand, counting down.
TCAGCTTGAGGGAAGGGGAAAGAGATGAGACAAAAGGAACAGGTGCCTAGGGAAACTTCTAAAGGCCAGTAGGTATAGACACAGGAAACGGGGTTTCAGCTGAAACCTGCAAGTGTAAGAAAGCAAGATAAATCTGGGGACCAACCAAGAGCTGGGGGGAAGGGCAAAATCAGAGGCTTGTGGGGGAAGGTCAGGGACAAAAACCCATGTCTCTGAATTGCAGGCAGTTTGTTTACCATCTGAGCCACCAGAGAAGCCCCAACGTGAGAGGAATAGGGGCCAGATCTGAGCTCCTCACATGTCAGTCTGAGGAAATTAGACTTTATTCTGCAAAAAGTGGGTCAGATTATGACTAGGTGAGCATATTGTGACAGCCTGCCAGCTGCTCTTGAAGCAGGCAACACTGGAGATGGAAGCTTTTTTTTTTTTTTTTAATGCCAGAAAAAAGATAATGGGAAAGTAAGGTTGTAATGGACTTCCCTGGTGGTCTAGTAGTGAAGACTTCCAGCTTCTACTACAGGAGCCACAGGTTGTCTGGTGGCTCTGTGGTAAAGAATTTGCCTGCCAATACACGAACCACCAGAGATGTGGGTTTGATCCCTGGGTTGGGAAGGTCCTCTGGAGGAGGAAATGGCAACCCACTTCAATATTCTTGCTGGGAAAATCCCATGGACAGACGAGCCTGGCAGGGCTACAGTCTATGGGGTTTCAAAGAGTCAGACATGACTCATGTATTCAACGCAAGGTTGCAACAGGCATCAGGGATGTGCAGGATGAGCAGATGTGGAAATAATATGGTGGGAGGAGTTAAAATTGCTAATTATCTAATCGATGGTAGGTAGGAGTGAGAGGCAATAGTAACTCACAGGTTTTTGGTGTGGGCGATTATCAGGTTTGAATGGTGATACCCTTTGCTGGAATAGGAAGTACAAGGTAGAATGACTGGAGGAGGTGGGGTTAAGCAAGTGCACTTGTACGTGTAAGACATAGGACAAGAGTTCTCTCTGACCACTGATTTGAGCTACCTCAAGTTCAGAAGAGCAGCCTCACTCAACTCTATAACCAAAGCAGTCATAGCTGAAGGAAGGCAGTGAACATATAAAGAAAAGTCCAGGAAGAAAAACCTTGTCAGTGTGTTAAATAACTCTTCAGAGAGGAGGTTACGCTCTAGCCAGCTAGCAGAGTTGCTCTGATTCTTCATATGTCCCTAAGCCCCTTGACTTGGATTTCTTCACTCACCAAGCAAGCTTATGATTGAAGCAGGCTCTCCAGATAGCCTTCACCATGAAGAGAGAATATAGGCAGGCTGATAACAAAAGTCAAATTTCTCATAGTAGATTAGTTACAACTCTGGCTTATACATTAGACACTTGACTTGGTTATTCGGGTGAATCCCTGCCAAGCCCAATCACGGCAGGGTGTTCTGTCNCTGATATTCAAGAGGACACCGGTGGCCCCACGTAGATGGTGCAAATCTCTTGTCTTGAGGTTTTATTGGCTTTCCACGTAAACCAAGTTATTCAGCCTCTTTTCTCCACTAAATTTTCCCACTATACTATTATTTCCTAATCTTATATATCTAAATAAATAATTCTTTCTAAGATGCCGATGCCGTCCATGCTTCAAATTACCCTGGATCCACCGGGGCTGGACCCCGACAGTACTTGACCATGCAAATTTCTTCCCTGCTTTGGTATATCTCTTATGCATACAAATAAATGTGATAGTAAATATGTTTCCAGTTTTTCTAATTGTTTTCTGCAAATGGATTGATCAGTATTACCTACTCCATCATTGTAGGAAGGGAAACATTCTCAAAGTTTTAAATATGACATTTTACTATTTTTTTCTTTTTTATCACTAAACCCTGAGAAGAGGAACTATCTTATTCATCTTAAGATGCCCCACTCAGCACAGAAATAGGAATATTACCCAGGATTATTAAATATTTGTTGAATAAGTGAATAATCACAGTTTCTGCTCAGGATTGGTGGCATTTTTTTTCAAACCCTTTACCAGAAATTAAGAAAAGAGTGTCACTCATAGTATACCAAGATCAGGGCAGTGGGATCTGTATGCCCTAGCTGTAGGCAGTTGGTTAGAGCTGAGACAAATAAATTTTTTTCCTCAAGGAGTATCTTGTCCTGACATTGTTTAGAATTGCTGGAGCATAGTGACAATAAAAAAATAGATGATTTTTGTTAGCTGTTTTATTATTTTAAAATTTCTACATAAAAGATACCCCTTTGTCTACCTAGGAAGAGTTGACTTGGATGTATTTCAAGATACCCTCTAAACCCGAGATTCCATATGGGTCTGTTGAGCAGACACCAGGTGTATCTGCCTATGGATTTGTGCCTGGAAGGAACAGAAGCAGTAAGTACAAAAGGCAGCTGAACTCCATCCACAAAGGCTTTTTCTGTCACTGGGCCTGATCACTACAATGGTTTCTTTATTAAAAAAAAAAAAAAAGCATTTCTTTATTCAAAACCAGTGCAAACTGTCATAAGCAAACTCCTTAAAAATATAGAAGCAGGGATATTGTCACAACAATGCCTTCTTGGACAAATATACAAAACAGTGGGACTGTAGCCACCAGTCAGCTTCATTCACATCTTTCAGTACATAAAGTACAGCTGGGAACTGATGAGAGACCTTTGTTTCTGAGATCAGGTTAAGGAGAAACATAAATGGTTCATCTCACAGAATAAAAACCATATAGTTATTATTCCTGAAAAAATTGAGCATTTAGTTATACGATAGGTTTAAAAATTTTCATGATGCCCCCAAATTTAGCCCTTTATAACACCAATTTATTTAGAATCTCTAGGTTAATAATATAGATATGTCCAGGTACAACTTTATCCTATTTACATAAAGAAACATTAAAAATTCAAGTCTCTTTGGTAAAAGAACTAGAAGTTTAGTAGTTGAATATAACAAAAGAAAATGCATAATGGCCTATTAAACCTCACATTTCTTTTCATAAAATTGCCAAAAGAAGCATCAGTGATCAGTGACTTTTTTAAAACTCTGTAAGTACAAGACTGCTGATTGCTCAAAAATAAGAAAGCTTGGTTTTTATAACTTCAGGAAACTTCTAAAGTATGCTTATCTAGTCACCATAGAAAGCATAATTCAGCCAATGATGGGGATTCTCTCAAATAGGAAAGGTGGCCTATGAACTAGGGTTGACTTCAAGGCTTTTATAAAGCTTCCACTAATTAAAATCAATAACATAAAAATAATAAACATTTGTTTGGTTACTGATGTAAAAAGAAAAGTTATAAGATCACAGTGAATGGGAAAATGCTGAGTTTGGATTAATTTATCCAATCTACCTTAGGCCAGATGAACACTATAATTTCTCCTTCAAAAGGCTTATAATAAAGTGCATCAGTTCATTAAGTACAGAAAACCAAAGAATAAAACATTCATCCACAATATACAGGGGTTATTTGTAAGGAACTAAGTTTGAATAACCAATAGCAAAGTAATAATATCTTTCATCACAGAAAATAACTGTTCTATTGAGAGTGAAGGTAGCTTTTTACATTCCTTAAATGTTAAAAATAACAAAATGATTTTTGGACAGAGAAACTCACATAAGTGGTACATATATGAAAAAAAAAAAAAAAAGGCAGGTTCTGGGATAGAATACCTGAGACAGATGGCTCTGGGTCTGATCTTATCCAGAAATTTCTATAGTCTTTTCATAGTTTTCCGACCTGGCATTTATCTCAATAAAAGTTTCTAAAAACAAATAAAATTCAGAATAAGTGAAAATCTCTTGAGAATAGCCATAGACTGGTGGGAAATGAGCTTCTGTCAGTCCCAGGTTCAGCGAGGCACTTTTAACAAACCAGTAACTGCAGTAAAAAACAAACAAACAAACATAGTTTTAAAGAGGTAAGATCAAACAAAAAGATGATCAGACTCATCTCACCAAGAACCCAATCAGAAATGAGACAAACGGTCCAAATGGAAAAAGTAGTGCCCAGAACGACACAGATACGAAGCTTTCCCACAGCCCTTTCGTTTCTTTTACAGAGTCTGCTTTGCCTTTTTTAAGATGTTAGATTTATTCTCTTTCACAAGACTTTGGAAGGCCATGAAGCATCTCTTTACAAAGCCCTTTAGAGATAGTAGGGACATTTTCAGTGTGCCTTACTTCTATCATATTCAGGTACTCAAAGCGTGGCATTTACAGAGCATGGATAGAACCTAGAATGTTCCACTTCCTCTCCAGTGGTTTGATAAAATGTGATTCAATTATTGGATATACTAGTGGCCAGTGGCAGTGCACTGGAGGTCCACAGTATTGGTATTTGTGTGTCAACGATTTGATTTGGAGGTGATCAAATTTGTCTGGTTTGGAAGGAGAGCAGGCTGGATAGAACCTATTGACACTCATATGCAAGTTTTCAACCAGAAGGTCCATTAAAAGTTCTACTGGATCCACAGTAAATTGAAGCATTCTCATATAGTGAGTCACTGTTTAAAATCAATGCTTGAGAATCAATAAGGCACTAGGTCAATGCTAGCAGCACAGAAACCTAAAATATAGTCTCAAATTGTGTTTGTTTTCCTTTATCACCCCTTGGGAAATAATTCCTGGAATCTTTCTGGAGAAAAAATAATAGATGTTAGTAGTTGCCCTACTCCTCATACTTTCTGGTATGGATATTCATTAGCTAGTCTAGAATTAAAGTGTTTTTGTTTTGCCTTCTTTTCCTCTTGGGAAATAATTCTTGGGTTTTTTGTTGGTAGGGTGAAATGGAAGTTGTTTTAGCACAAAGTCTAAAAGAGAGGAAGAATACTTACAAAGCATTCAGATGAATAAGAAAGTTTTGCAGAGTTAAATTTTCTTTTGGGAGACATGAACCCATTTATGACAATCTCTGGACAGGGGCTGTTTACCTGGCTGCCACTGAGGGTCAGTTTTGCCTCCCAAAATCTGTGGTCTAGCTGCTGCTGCCTGGACCACCTTGAGGAGGTCTGCTTGGCAAGGTAGGATTATGCTGCTGGTGGTGCATGGCAGAAAATTCTGGGACACATTTCCTGCAGCTACCTTTTTGATGGGGCTCAGAGGGAAAGGACAAAAATGACTTTTCCTATCATAAGCAGAAGATAGTGACAGTGAGGGAGTGTCATTACACCAAACCTATGCTTGTCCCCTTATGGCAGAAAGCAAAGAAGAACCAAAGAGCCTCTTGATAAAAGTGAAAGAGGAGAGTGAAAAAGTTGGCTTAAAACTCAACATTCAGAAAACTAAGATAATGGCATCTGGTCCCATCATTTCATGGCAAATAGATGGGGAAACAATGGAAACAGTGATAGACTATTTTGGGGGGCTCCAAAATCACTGCAGATGGTGACTGCAGCCATGAACTTAAAAGATGCTTGCTCCTTGGAAGAAAAGCTATGACCAACCTAGACAGCATATTAAAAAGCAGAGCTATTACTTTACCAACAAAGGTCTATCTAGTCAAGGCTATGGTTTTCTCGGTAGTCATGGATGGATGTGAGAGTTGGACTGTAAAGAAAGCCAAGTGCTGAAGAATTGATGAACTATGGTGTTGGAGAAGACTCTTGAAAGTCCCTTGGACTGCAAGGAGATCCAACCAGTCCATCCTAAAGGAAATCAGTCTTGAATATTCATTGGAAAGACTGATGCTGAAGCTGAAACTCGGAGAAGACTCTTGAAAGTCCCTTGGACTGCAAGGAGATCCAACCAGTCCATCCTAAAGGAAATCAGTCTTGAATATTCATTGGAAAGACTGATGCTGAAGCTGAAACTCGGAGAAGACTCTTGAAAGTCCCTTGGACTGCAAGGAGATCCAACCAGTCCATCCTAAAGGAAATCAGTCTTGAATATTCATTGGAAAGACTGATGCTGAAGCCGAAACTCCAATCGTTTGGCCACCTGATGCAAAGAACTGCTTCATTTGAAAAGATCCTGATGTTGGGAAAGACTGAAAGTGGGAGGAGAAGGGGATGACAGAGGATAAGATGGTTGGATGTCATCACCAATGCAATGGACATGAGTTTGAGTAGGCTCTGGGAGTTGGTGATAGACCGGGAAGCCTGGCATGTTGCAGTCCATGCCATGACTGAGCGGCTGAACTGATGCTTATCCCATGACGTGACAAATAGTCCAGGAAACAACTTGAGAATGAACGAGTAAGCAGCCAGGTTGTCAATCTTTAGATGTCCTTTCCAAATTCAGCCCAGGTTGATTTTCCTCACCCAGGAGTGCAATTATTATGTTTCTTTGTCTCTATGTCAACTCTGCTTACTTTCTTTTGTGTTCTCTTTTTAATCATCATTAAAACTACCTTTACTTTACTGAGATGACTGGATAATTCCCTACTTAAACAAGGATAGGCATATTCTTGTTTATATGGATATGGATGCAAGGTAAATATTTAGAGTTTTAAGGACTGGCCATTACAGGTGCAGAATTTCATTAAGAATTCCCTAGTTGAGACTTTGCTGGTGATACAGTGGATAGGAATCCTCCTGCCAATGTAGGGGACACAGGTTCAATCCCAGGTCCAGGAAGATTCTACACGCCAAGCAAAGCCTAAAGCCCATGTGCTACAGCTCCTGAGCCCACACTCTTGAGCTCACAAGTTGCAGCTACTGAAGTCTGTGTGCTTAGAGGCTGTGCTCACAACAAGAGAAGCCCCGCAATGAGAAGCTGGTGCGGCCCAACAAAGAGTAGCCCTGGCTTTCCGCCATCTAGAGAAGAGTCACATGCAGCAACAAAGACTTAGTGCAACCAAAAATAAATAAAAATAATAAGAAAAAGAATCCCATAGTCGTTCATTAAAACATGTTATTCTTAAAAATACATGTCTTTCCCAGCTCTCTTTACAGCAAGTAGAGCAAAACTTGAAAACAAGAAAGGAAGTTATGTGATCACTAGATGACCAACAATGGCCATTTTCCACCAAGTAAACCCACTGGACAAGATTTGTGAGTTCCTACATCGCTTTTTCTGACCTATTAGAATTAAGCCTCTAGAAATAAAAAAAAAGAGAGAGATTTCTTTTTCTTGCTCCAAAAGCACAAGCAGAGGCTAGTCCTAAAGAAGAATTCCAAGCACATGGTCTAGTTTAATGTTGATGTTATTTATGCCAAAATGATCTGACAAAACATTCCACCAGAATGATGACAATCCAGATCTCCAGCAGGGCTTTTGCGTTGCTGTGTTCATCCATATTTGTAACTGGAAGCTGTGGATTTGTTTTCTCTTGTGGGTTTTCTGGGAGAACCTGTTATTGATTACATCAGGATACCACAAACATTATACTTCATAATGCTTAGCATTTATATAGGTTCTTTTGATTTCAAAACAAGTTAAAAACATTTTCTACTGTGACAACATCTTTGCGAGGTAGGTGATTATTAATGTCCCTACATTATCAATAGAAACCCAAGACCAAGAGGTGCAGGACTCTGTTCCCAGGCCAGGGAGGGTCAGGAGTGACATTAAGACTAGACATCCTGAAAGGCACCTGCTCTGGGCTCTGAATAGGCCATGCCTATCTCTAGGGCAACAGTCCCATTAATACAGGGTTATATATCATATAGCTATGGGCTTCCCATATCTGCCTGCCAATGCAGGAGATGCAAGAGACACGAGTTCGATTCCTGGATCAGGAAATTCCTCTGCACTAGGAAATGGCACCCCACTCCAGTATTCTTGCCTGGAAAATTCCATGGGCAGAGGAGCCTGGTGGGCTACAGTCCATGGGGTTGAACAGAGCTGGAAACAACTGAGCGCACACATTGTATAGATATAAAACAACAACACAAGGACATAATAGAACAATAATCCAATATTTTTGTTTCTTAGTAAAATATGTTAAGCACAGTATTTAAATTGCATTTCTCTGAAAAGCATTTGGTATATTAAATAGCAGAAGATATATTAAATAGCTCTATAAATGTTTGCTGGCATACTCTTAACAGCAAAGGATTATAAAGAAATTAAAATATACTTGTAAACACCATAAACTAAACAAAAATGTGAAAAACTACTTTATTCTTATAATGCGGACTGAATAGCTTGCTGGATATTAGCAGGTGGCTACATAATTTTTCTGAGCTTGAGAGAAAGGATACACATTGTTGGCTGTGGTTTTAATATATCAATTTGGTAGCGAAAAGTGCAGTTGCAAGGTGAAAATTAAAGACTGCTTTTTACATTTTGCATTCATTCTGAACAATTCATACATTTTCAAAAGATACAATCATACTTGGAATTAAAGTTTAGGTGAATATAGGGGTGCTATATAATATTTTGTGAGAAGAGAAAATGATAGCAAATAAAAGCCATGGTGTTGGAAAAAATGCAGAAGGAGGCAAAAAGGGTATTTTTGAAGTGTGTTGAAGATGAGCATGAGATGTAAGCTGTTCATGCTTACATGACTATAGAGGTCTTGGAAATGGTTTCCAAGAACAAATACTTGGCTTGATCAGTCCCTTCTCCCGGACGAAATCCTCACACTCCTCTACGTCAGCAGTTTTCAGAATGGTGTTAAAGAGCTTACCTCATGCTAAGCTTCTTAAGAACAGACCAGGTGGTCAGCAGAAAAAGTTCTAAAACTAGAAAGGAAGAGGCATCAAAGTCTTAAAATTTGTATGCAAACGTAAAAACTAACCTCCAAGCCAAAATGACATTCTCTGTCAGAAGTAACAAATACAAAAGTCTTAAGTTTAGTGTACACGCAGCTAAGATATTGTTAGTTATTACATGTTGTTCAGAGAATATTTTTGTGTGTGCTTTTCCCCTAAAAAAGACATATTAAATTGTTTTTCTCTCCTCAAGTCTTTGTTTTTGTATACATATATATATCATATATATATATATAGAAGTGTGAAATACAAGACGTCCCGTAAGTTTGTTCATTCAGACTACACACTCTAGGGGTCCTTCCCACTTGCGTTGTACAGGGTAGTTTTGTTTGAGGGGAGTCTGAGTCTGAAGAGGCTTGAGCAGTTGGGCTGCTTGGTGGGCTGCAAGGTTCTGGCATAGGGCGAGTACCAGTCCCTCTCAAACACATCCTTGAGTTGCTTAATGATGCTTGTGTTGTTCCTCACGTCTGCCTGGTTGATAACAAGGCCTGTGCCAGCATTCTGGGTGAAGTCATTCCCCACCCAGTCAAAATTTCCTGCAAAAGACAAAGGACATGAAGGTGAAGAGTTAATATTCCACTGGGGAATATTTTCCATTTAAAGAAATAGAAAGCAGATTCTATTAAAAAAAAAAAACAAACAAACAAAAAAAAAACCTGGGAATAGTGACAGGGGGACTGAATTGTGTTGACAGCTCATAAAAAAATCCAAGAAGGCTTACATATGGCACATTAATATTTGCATATTATTTTGGCATTTTCTTCAGCTTTGCTCAACTTGAAACTGGCAACAGGAAATTTGATGTTCTTTTTTTGGTAAGTGTTATTTCTTATTGACATTCACAAGGTACACTAAATACAACAACATTTAAAATATATAGGAATACACTTAAACATCCTGTGAACGTTTACTACCTTCTCAAAGAGACACATCTAATCCATATGTACAAATGAGAGGCACTAATTACAATGCTCAGAAGCTTTCACATCAAAGAAAAAGTTGAGGCCAGAGAAGGAGAACCAGTTTTTAACCAAACACACAAAACACTCCTTGCCTGGGCTGTGAGTCAATTCCCAGTCCCAGAATCAGGCTTCTCAGCCCAGGAATTAGGGAGGTTGCTGCAGCAGCAGGTGCCCCAGAGTAACTGCTGGTATATGTGGTGTATTAATTTACTGGGTCTGCTGTAACAAAGTAGAACAAACTGGAGGCTAAACGTCCACAGTTTTGGAGGCTGAAAGTTCAAGGTCAACATATCGGCAGGTTGGCTCCTTTTGAAGGCTGTGAAAGCAGGGTCTGTTCCAGGCCTCTCTCCTTGGCTTGTAGCCAGCCATCTGCTCCCTGTGTCTCCTTACATTGTTTCCCTCTGCACATATCTCTGTGTCCAAATTTCCCTCTTGCATAAGGACACTAGTCAAACTGGATGAGAAACCACCCTAATGAACCTCACTTTAACTTGATATTCTCTGTAAGGACCCTGTCTCCAAATAAAGTCATATTCTGAGGTCCTGGGATTAGGAAGTCAATAGACTAATCTTGAAAGAAGCTGAAAGAAGCTGAAAGTAGCTGAAAGTGAAAGGAACTCAGTCGTGTCTGACCCCATGGACTCTTTGTAACCCCATGGACTGCAGCACACAAGTCTTCCCTGTCCTTCACTATCCCCCAGACTTTGCTCAAATTCATTCCATTGAGTCGATGTTGCTGTCTAACCATCTCATCCTCTGCTGCCCCTTTTCTCCGGTTGCCTTCAATCTTTCCCAGCATCAGGGTCTTTTCCAGTGAGTCAGCTCTTTGCATCAGGTGGCTAACGTATTAGAACTTCAGCTTTACTATCAGTCCTTCCAGTGAATATTCAGGGTTGGTTTTCTTTAGCATCAGCTGATTTGATCTCCTTGTAGTCCAAGGGACTCTGAAGAGTCTTCTCCAGTACCACAGTTTGAAGGCTCAAAGAGGTGAATAAATTTGCCCAAATTCACATAGTTAAATTGTCTATCCAGGTCTGCTAGACTCCACAAGCTATCTTCAGTACCATAAACAAAGCATCATTCTCACCAATAAAAATTTAGCCATGTGAAGACTGACAAAGTTATTTCATAAATTACCACTGTCCTCTTTGGTTCAGAGCTGGTTCCATAAGTGAACTGAAAGCTTTGAAATACACAGGTTGACTTTCCATTTCCTTAGTGGCTTCTCAGGCATCTTGCCAGAGCATTGGTTGAAAGATGTTGAGATCATGGTCCCTGGGTGTCCTTGACCTAAGGCCCTGCAGTCATCTGTGGGAGAAGCTTCTGGGAGAAGGGACACCCATAGAGAGAGTCAATATCTGTTTCTCTATAGTTCTCATTCTTTGGCCCCTCCCCTACTCCCTAGAGCTCATTCACGAATCAACTCCCTTTTCTGTATGGGATTGCCTGGAATACTGGAGGGTGATTCCTTCCTCCTTCATTTGACTCCTTAAGTTTATTCCTCTAAACCAAATATTATCAGCATGGAAAAGGAACTCTTCTCTCTCTCTCTTAATATCTCACCCCATCCACACAAACACTACAATGATGCTTTCAATAGCTTCATGATAGACATAACTTTGGGGGCTTCCTTAGTGGTCTAGTGGTTAAGAATCTGCCTTGCAATGCAATGGACACTGGTTTGATCCCTGGTCTGGGAAGATCCCACATGCCATGGGGCAACTAAGCCTGTGGGCTACAGCTACTCAGTCCCCCTGCAGTAATTACCAGCGCCCACATACTCAAGAGCCCATGCTCCACAACAAGAGAAGCCACCGCAATAAGCCCACATAACCTCTAGCCCACAGCTAGAGGTTAGCCCCCACTCTCTGCATCTAGATGAAGACCCAGCACAGCCAAAAATAAATAAGTAAATGAATTTTTTTTTTAAAGACATAGAAGTGAAAGTGAAGTTGCTCAGTTGTGTCTGACTCTTTGTGACCCCATGGATTGAAGCCCATGGAATTTTCCAGGCAAGAGTACTGGAGTGGGTTNCTGCAACTAGATGAAGACCCAGCACAGCCAAAAAGAAATAAGTAAATGAATTTTTTTTTTAAAGACATAGAAGTGAAAGTGAAGTTGCTCAGTTGTGTCTGACTCTTTGTGACCCCATGGATTGAAGCCCATGGAATTTTCCAGGCAAGAGTACTGGAGTGGGTTGCCAATTCCTTCTCCAAAAAGATACAACTTTGCCTGAATTTTATTGCTATAAATTAGCAACTGCTTGCCGAATGGTTTGTAAGACTGTGTTAGAGTCTGCACAGGGACTCCTTTTACTGTTGGTATGTTTTGGACCATGTGCTCTCAGACCATGCTCAGGGGCTTAAGTTTTGTGCAAATGCTCAGGGCCAGGTGAACATAGGCCTCAACCTCTAAGCAGAGGATCAGTAGCTACTCTAGGCTGAGAGTTATTCTGGAACCTGTTGGTAGATGGCACCTTCTAGTCATTCTATTAACGAGACTCTAGCATCTTGAGAAGACACTAAAATCTCATCTTATGACTTAAGTGTCAGGCATTAGACCAAGGGCAGTAATTTGTTATCTCATAACATTATCTCATTTGATATTTACTGCAGTCCTGTGAGGTGACAATATTAACTTCACTGTATTGATGAGTAAATTAAGGCACAGAAAAGTTTAGTAATCTGTCCAAGGTGGAAGTGAAAAAAATTCCACAGTTGAGGTTCAAAAGCCAGGTCTGACTCCACAGCCCACACTTAACTTCTGTTTCATGNCACTGCAGTCCTGTGAGGTGACAATATTAACTTCACTGTATTGATGAGTAAATTAAGGCACAGAAAAGTTTAGTAATCTGTCCAAGGTGGAAGTGAAAAAAATTCCACAGTTGAGGTTCAAAAGCCAGGTCTGACTCCACAGCCCACACTTAACTTCTGTTTCATGTCACCTCTGATTTGAAAGGCGTACTTGCTTTGTGCTAAGTGTGCTCTTCGCCCTAGACATTGTCAGCTCCCAGGGTTGGTACATCAGGCCACACTGAGATCTCTGCTCCATTCATTTGCATATCTCACTGTCTGAAAGAAACATGCATATGCTGGGGGGCAACGTGGAGTGGGGCAAGATGATGGGAGAGAAGTGACAAGACTTTGAAGTCTTATTATTCAAAGTTTAGCTTTTTTCCTTTAATGTAAAGGATGGAACCAAGATTCTGTATCTTTATTGATTCTCAAAAGTTTTAATTAGTTTGTTCTCGGGAATCACAGCCCTAAAGGTCTACGGGCATTCCTACACTAGGTGATTGTTTTCCTACCTTTCATTTCCTGATGGCTGGGTTAAACCTCAAAATCACGTACATGCTTCAGTAATTTTTCAGTTTGGAAGCGGTTTTACCCAGCTCTTTTTGAGACTGCCATTTCAGCTTCTAGAATGCATATTGAAGCCCCAAATGCCAAGAGAGTTGGGGAACTACCCTCAGGAATACCCTGTGAGGGTGCAAATGAACTCACAGGATATAATATGTAAATAATCAAAATCTTTCAAACAACTTTGCCAAGCTTGACTCAAATATACTCTGGAGAATTTAAAGTACAGATATGATACCGTCTGGGGAGTCTTCTGTAAGTCTTCAGAGCATTTAATGGGAGTGTAATTCCATGCAAGATCTTGTGTGAATTTTTCTTTATTCAGCATTCTCAGCAGGTATCTGAGTGACTTCTAAGAGATTTTCAGAATATGCTGATAGTCATTTAAATTATCAATGAATTTTCCTCTTTATGCTTTTTAAGCATTTTTATATTAGAACTATGCTTCATTCTANTGTAGTTGCTATACTATAACAACTATATATGTGTATCCACACACACATATATATAATATGTATACATAGGTATATCTACTGCATCTGTAAGTAGGTAGATATATTATGATATACAGAAACGATGTGTCATTAAAATGCTTAAATATTTGAGAAGTTGTGCCTGTTTTTGCATTTGAGCTCTTTTTTAAAAAGATACACTTATTTTTTTGGCTGTGGTGCATCTTCATTGCTGCACGTGGGCTTTCCTTAGTTGCAGTGAGCTGGGCTTACTCTTCGTTACTGCGTGCGATCAGCCTTCCCACGGCTGTGGCTTCTCTTGTTGCAGAGCACAGACTCTAAGGTGTGCCGGCTTCAGTAGATGCAGCTTGCAGGCTCTGGAGCACAGGCTCAGTAGTTGTGGAGCACAGGTTTAGTTGCTCCAAAGCATGTGGGATCTTCCTGGACCAGGGATTGAACCGGTGTCTCTTGCATTGCAAGGTGGATTCTTAACCACTGAACTACCAGGGAAGCCCTGCATTTGGACTCTTATGGATAATTTTTCCATATTCATCAACACGTTTTATATCAGCTCTTCAGAGTCTTTTCTTCATTATTAAATTTTTTGGTATGAATCCTTAAATAATGCAGCAATATAAAGATCGACTTTCAGTTGCAGCACAAAAAAACAGTTTAGATCATGGGTTCTGGAGTCGGACTGCTGGAATTAGGTTCCAGCCCAACAACTTTCTGACTGTGTGACTTTGGACAAGATATTTAATCTCTCACCATAATTTTCTTCTTCCATAAAAAGGAGATAAAATTATTTATTTCATACAATTGCTATGATATATAACATGGTTAATATGTTTTTCTGGGCTTAGAATAGTGCCTATCACATGGTAACCACTTAAAATACGTTAGCAATTATTATTCTTATTAAGACTGCACAAGCCTCATAGTAAGAGGGGCTACCCTGGTAGCCTCAGCTGGTAAAGAATTTACCTGCAATGCAGGAGACCCTGGTTTGATTCCTGGGTTGGGAAGATCCGCTGGAGAAGGGGTAGGCTACCCACTCCAGTATTCTTGGGTTTCCCATGTGGCTCAGCTGGTAAAGAATCTGCCTGCAATGCAGGAGACCTGGATTCGATTCTTGAGTTGGGAAGATACCCTGGAGAAGGGAACAGCTACCTACTCCAGTATTCTGGCCTGGAGAATTCCCTGGACTGTATAGTCCATGGGGTCAGCAAAGAGTCAGACACAATTGAGTGACTTTCTCCTTCAAGAGTAAGAGACCAATAGGATCTTGCAGCAAAGAAACCATAGTGTGATGCATCTGCAAGCCAATGAGCCAAAGATTGCTGTTGACTGTCTAGGATGCAGGGCTTCCCAGGTAGTACGGAGGTAAAGAATTCACCCGCCAATACAAGAGAGGCAGGTTCGATCCCTGGGCTGGAAAGATCTTCTGGAGGACAAAATGGCAACCCACCCCAGTATTCTTGCCTGGGACGGAGGAGCCTGGTGGGCTACAGTCCATAGAGTCACAGACAGTTGGACACAACTAAGCAATGGAGCATGCATGGATGTCCAGAATGTAATTGAAACAGAAAAAGAAAAAAAAAAAAGACCTCTCTGTAATCCTGTGTGAACACTGACAAAACGTGAGCATTGTCCAAGCACAGAAATGACCAAAGAGCCCCCTCCTAGTTGATATAGGTGACAGTTGCTTCTTTACCAATCACAATTTCAACCTTAATTCATCCCCCTCCATAACTGATGGCTTAGTAAAACACCTAATCACAAAGTTGTTCTATTTCCAATAGCATCCAATCCTGAGCTTCCTTATACCCCATTTCGTGCTACCTTATACCCTATTTTCTGCTTCCTTATACTCTCCCTTGCAAAACCTTGTACAAAGTCCAAACCCCATAAGACTTATAGTCCTTCCTAAATTCATCTTCCTTACACCCTGCAAGTGGCCATAGTGTCACTCTGTCTCCTTGAAACAAGCAACTTGCTCATCTCCAGCATGCAGGCTGGTTTTTGGCTTGAGGGCAATGACACCTTCTTATCTCCAGAACTTGCACATCACAGGGTTACGAGTGCTGGAAGCAGACAAGTTACTGCAGCAAGCAGTGCCCAGCACTCAGTGTGTGTTGGCTGCTGTTCTTCTAAGTCACACTGTGGAGGGAGCACCAGATAGTCTTCCAGCTGAAACAGGAAGGGGCCCAGGAAGCAAAGCAGGAAGCATTTAGGGGGAATGAATAAATGAATGAAGGCAATAATGGCTGTACATAAGGGCATGTCGGACACGACTTAGAGACTGAGCACGCACAAAGGCATAAAGAAAGGCTGCACTTGAGGAAGAGACTTCACCCTTAAAGCCTAAAGTCAAGTGGTGCTTCTGAAAATGTTCAGTGTTGCTAAAATCTGTTATGTACCTTTTGTTGGAATGCATACTATCACACATTTTAATCTGGAAATCTAATGAAATAATTCTTTAAAAGCTAATGTAAAATCTGGAAGCAAAAAATAAAAATGCTTATTTTAATGGTGTCATAATTATGAATGATATTTGTCCCTTTAGGTATGATCAGATAGAGGGAAGTGTATTTATAAACATTGTCAGCATTTATCATCCCCAGGGCTCCCCTCATGTACCATTTATCATCATCAACATGCAAGAGGTCACTGTCTCTCTGTGCACTCTACTTAGATTTCCTCTAGCAGCTAATATTTCCAGTGACTGCATTCTAAACAAAGATTAAGTGTTCCTTTCCCCCTGTTGTGTAAGCTGCTTTTTGTGAGCTTTTCTCTGCAATGTCTGACATCATTTTGCTGTGACTACATTAACAGCTGCAGAATCCAAAGGCAATGAAACAAGCCACGATTTGCCCTCTTGGGATATCAAGAGAACTTGACTTTTGTTTATCGTCCTCTCAATCTTAGAATGACTCAAACCCATTTCTAAATATATGTATTTGATTTAGGCTGGTATCAAGTGAAGATGGGGGAAAAAAAAGAAATTGGCTTTTGTTTTGGAGATCTTTCAGTCAGAGCCAAAATTCAGGACAGGTTTATGAACAGACATTTCTAAAATGCTGGCAGAGGGGAAAATAACAAAGATTAGGCTTCTGAAGAGCTTTTATGTCCAGATTATCAAAGGAACAAAAAGTTAAACTGAGAGATTCTTTGACTGATCAGTGGAGGTACTCTGATGGGCTGCCCCGACTTTTGAGTTCAATCACACAACTGATGGTTGCTTGAATGGCCCGACTGTTTGAGTAAAACTACCTTGAAAAAGCTGGAGATTTATCAGCTAATGATTCTTTGGAAGACAGTTATTCTTAAGAGACTGATTCTCTTTTCCACAAAGTAGGAATGTGCTAGTGATCAACCCACAGAGCTCAGAAAGGTTTAGGGACTCAAACAACTTGGAACACCCTGCCAAAAATCTCTTCTAAGGGTAATGATTTTATTTACAGCTTGAATTACATCAACAGTTCTCTTATGTTACTTGAACTAGGATATTATGGGAGGCCCTGCTGAAGTGTTTTTTTTTTTTCTTTCATTTTTTAGGATCCAATGAGTAAATTTTATTTACAGTTTAACAATGTAAGCAACACAAAATTTAGTTCTACCATTCCAAATTTATTGGGGTTTTCCCATAGGTTCTAATTATTTGTTTTTGTTTGCTTGTAAAAAATAGTCTTTTTCTGAAGTATTTGAGTTTGAGACAATCCAGCAGATACTTACTGCTTAGGGAGAAATAACAGAAGTAGAACTAGTTTACTATAGTGCTTACTATGCTTCAGACACTGTTCTAAATGCTTTACAAGTCTTGTTGCTGTTGGTTAGTTGCTAAGTCGTATCTGACTCTTTTGTGACCCCACGGACTGTATAGCCCGCCAGACTCCTCCGTCCATGAGATTTTCCAGGCAAGAACACTGGAGTGGGTTGCCATTTCCTTTTTCAGGGGATCTTCCCAACGCAGGGATCAAACATGAATCTCCTGCATTGGAGGCAGATTCTTTACTGCAGAGCCACCAGGGAACCCTTCACAAGTCTGCATTCATTTACATTTCACAATTCATTGCACAGGTAAGAAAACTAAGGTTTGGAGAGATTAAGGGAAATGTCCAAACACACAGCTAGTGAGCAGGGAATCTGAAAGTTTAGTTTAATATTTCATCGTTGGGAAGAATTGCTCACAAAGAGGTACCAGAAGTTCCTTCAGGTGAGGGTTAAGTCCTACTGTTTATGAGCGTGTCCTCTTTTTTTCTGTCTTGGGATTTCTACTTATATTCATAGTCTCCATTTTGAAGCAAAATAGAAATTAGGAGGAAAGTAATTATATCAGAAAAATCTCCATTTTCCTTTATTTTCTCAAAGTTAGTGGGAGGGAGTTATGAAGGGAAATGCAGTGAGAAAAAAAAAAGAAACCTTTCCTACTTAGGGCATGAGAGGCAGTATAAAGGGAGACAGGCGTGGTTTAGTGGGTTTTATTGGTCACACAGAAGCCAAAGCAGGCAGCTGATGGATGCTCTTGTCAGCAAAATAAGGGGATGCATTAGCATCGTTCTTCTCTGTAACTCAGAATAATTAATCCAAGTGAGCTTAACCACAGCTCAATCTATCATTTATGGGTGTCTGGCTTGTTGTTTTCATGATTTTATAGAAATGTGAAACAGTATTTCTTTAATTTTCTTGACAAAGACAAAAGAAGTTGCAACACTGAGCAACTCTCATGCATCCAGTTAGTGGTTGATTTATATTCTGAGTTACTGCAGGAAATTTAATTACTACGAGCTCTAACTCGATTTTGTTTCTGCCCTCAAGGTGAAATTTTTGTTACTGGGGATGGAAAATAAAGAATTGAATCTTAGCAGCTCAAGACAGCCTCCTGCTCAGAAATGTGCTCTTTGGCCCCTTTACTTCCACAGTGGGTGGTCCATACCACTTAGCTTCCTGATGTCTTGTTTTCTTTGTTACCAAGTGGGAATAAAAATGCTTGCCAGTAGGAACATGACTAATTGAAAAAAGGAGAATGTAAAAACCTTAGAGAATGGCTAGTTCAACCTTATTTCAAAATTAAGAAACTGAGATCCCTAAAGGGGAAGCGACTTGCAAGATCACAGAATAATGTCCTCTGACTTCAGTCCTGGCTCTTTCTCCTGACAACGCTGTGCAGATACCTCACAGTGTTCCTTCAAAGAGTAGACGAAGAATACTGTCGGCCACGTAAGGAAACCAAGGATGCTACTTTCCAAAGTACCACTATTCATTTGCCATCTTTGACTTTTGGCTATAAGGAACGTACACATCAATTTATTGTCTCCAATCATCCCAGATTGTTCACCCCAAGGGGTTTCTGCATGGAGAAAAACTGGCCCTAGATAGTTAAGGTACATATCAAAGGAATCATTTCAATAAGACCGAATCATTTCAATCTTTCCCTGCATAGGAAAGCACCAACCTCATTAACTTGAGATGTTTGTTTTTTCTTCAGTTAGCATAAATCTTTTGATGTACAAGTACCTGGTTTGTTTTTGCAAAACTCCTATGTATCCTGGCTCCTCCCTTACATCTCAGAGCTATTTGAGAGCCTGCCTCCCAGGCTTGAGCCTTCAGTATGTCCATCTAATAACACGCAGTTCTCAACTTCTAGGTTGTGTATGTTTTGTCCCCTAATGGTAGGATGAATGAAGGGTTTTGCCTTTTCCTTTCCTCCCCTCCCATTTCTCGCTCCCTCCTTTCCTTCTTTCTGTCAATGCATCATCTTTTATAAGCGTCTGAACACTTTCCAAAGTGCCACTATCCTTTTGGCATCTTTAACTCCTGTCTGTAAGGAATTCGCACGTCCATTTCTTGGCTTTATCTGGTTGAAGGAAAATCAATAGATAAAACAGTGACCAGAGAATGCTAATGGGAGGAATTTTAAAAGAATGGGGTTAAAAGTGGAATAGGAGGAAACAAATTGGAATCACATTTCAGCTATTCTTTGGAGTAGTTTAATTTTATCCTGCTTCTTTAGAAGAGTTGAGAAATGATTCCAAAATGTTACCACAGCTCCTCCTATCATCCCTGTTTTCTCTCTTCTCAGTGAGCAGTGAGGAAGCTGAGATCCTGCCACTTTCAGTTCATTTTATTTGATCTCTTTCTCATATGTTGAGCCAGACCCAAGTGACTGTATTTGCCTTTCAGGCTTGTACAATGAACATCTGGCCACACATATGTACCAGGATGCTAATTAACATCAAAGCAAATTTCACCCATTGCCTTCTTATTCATGCAAAGATGAAATACTTCAGCAAACTGTAGATGGAGAGAAACTCTTTTTTAAAAAAGCAGAAACCCCACCAAATGTATAAATCTCATGCTACTCTTTTGCAACCAAGTCATCTAATTGTGGGAAAAAGGGGCAAGTGGACAGTCCTTAGTGGGTTACATTTTTATATTAAAATCTAACAAACTCTTTCAGTACTCACAGTCTGCTTTAAGACCCTACAGTACAGACAAGCTCTGAAATTTTTCAAAAAAAAAATAAGGATTCCCCTCTCGTTCCAGAGATGTTTTTGCCTCCATTCTGTTCCCTTCCTCCTGATTCATTTCTTGGCAGCTCGGAGCACAGTTCTTCAGGTTCCTCCCATTAAGTAATTCCTTCATGGGCGGCACTGTGACACTTTACTAACACCAAAGTGGCAGAGGAACCAGGGTGGGAGGCTACCTAGCTTTTAACTGAAATGCTATACCTATATACTCAACCCAAATGGTTCTTATCCATTCTCTGTCCGTGGAGCTCTAGAAACATCTCAGAATGTTAAAAAGAAACTGTTCTGCCCTAGTCTGAGCCACCCTTGGGCTGGCTGGCAACCCTGAGTACAATGGCCAGCCAGTCAGGGTGATTATTGCGTTAGTGTGCAGAACAAGGACTTGGGCTTGGATTCTGGTTCTCATACAACCTTCTCCACTGTGACTCAGGGCAAGTTGCTTAACCTTTTGTGTCTGTAGCTCACCCATTCCTTAATCTCTCTGTCAAGTGGGGATGATAATAAGGCTCACAAGATTGCTGCAATGATTAAACAAACACATATTATCTGTTTAGGACAATGTCCCCCACATAAAGTAACACAAGCGGGAGAACAGAAGGACCTGATTAACCATGAATGTGCCCTGTGAGCATGTTAAAAAATGAAGCAGAGCCACGGGGACACCAAAATACCAATGGCAGATAAAACTGGTCAGTAAGAGTGATCTGATGGAAACAAATGAAAGTAATGTCACTGAGTGTGAAAATAAATTAATACATAGATGGGTAGATAAATAAATAAAAATTTTAAAGGTCAGATTTTTTTTCCCAACTTCAAAATTCTTATTTGGACCTAAAATGAAAGCTAAATAACTCAATTCTTTCCACATGTTTTTGGGTTACTAAGACACGGCTGTCATAAATAACTCAAAAGAAATAAATGTCTAAGGGCAATTATAGCAAAGAAAACAGTCTGGCAACCAAACATTACCAGAAAGCTGTGTTTCTCCCTGTATAATATAAAATAATAAATTTCTCTGATCTTACAAGCAATGCAATTTTTATAAAATAGGGCCTGCTTAGTCAGTTCACAGACTGGTATCCAGACTTTATAAATAATTCAGTTCAATTCAGTAATTAAAAATTGAGCATGTCTGATGTATAACTGTATCCATGGGTGGGCTGGGGTGTGAAGGAGTGGTGGTAGTTAGGAGAGGACAAAAACAAGCTATAAATCAATGTAGAATCTGCAAACTGCTTAAGGGAAATAGCATCCACATTTTGGAAGATTCATATAAGAGTGAGAGAGATTGCATTTAGAAGGCATTTTTAACCTCTGGATCACGAGGGAGTTCAGCAGGTGTGAAGCCTGCATATCTGCAGGTTCATAAGGAGAATTTTCATAGGTTTTGACCAAATCCTCTGTGATTAAAATGGCTAATAGCTTGAGCAGCAGATGACTGCCAAATTAGATGGATGTGAAAAGGCCTCATGGGGGTAGAGAATTGGAAAAAGATCTTGAAACAACAGTTTCAACAAGCAGAGTTGAGAGGACAAACCTGGCAGAATAGAGGGCGTGAACAAAGGCAGAGATGTAGGAAATGTCAGGGGCATAAGCTTAGAGAGAATGAGTGGTGGGAGGGGAAGCTCTGGTAAGTGAAAGTCTGGTATGTTACGGAGTGTGGGCCATCACCCTTCATGTTAGGTCAGAAACCCAACTGCCTGGGCATCAGAACAAAGATGTAAATGCATGTAAAACCTTATGAAGAGAGGAGATTGAAGCTGACCTAGGGAGTGTATGCCTTGCATGATGACATCAAATTTTATTTTTTAACATTTCTGGCTAGGCCCCAAATATTAGCCTGCTGAGTTGGCCCTCTGGCCACCAGTTTGGGAATTGTACTTGGAATGTTAATGAAGTGAAGTGTCATTACCCAATTCCTCTGACACTGAATAGGTGGAAAAGAAACAAAGAAACAAGAAGCAGGGCCTGGAAGAAACCACAGAAATAGGAGGTCACTGTTGCAGGACCTGAGAGGATGGTTTATTAAATGTGTGGGGATAGGGAAGGGGAAGAGACAGAGCTGACTCCTGGGGCNCTTAGGAAGAGCTCACCCTCTGGTTATCCTTCCCCTTTGTTGTCTTTTCTCACTTTAGTGATGAAGGTCTCTTCTAGAAGCAATATACATCAAATAAAAAGTTATACATGTCTATCAAGGGCTCTTATAAATATCCTTGGAGCCTTGATGATTTCTCAAGAAGATGAAGAACACTGAGGTGCAACCACACGGAGAAATCAGAGCTGCCATGCAAAGAAGGAAGAGACCTGCCTCCTCTGGTTTATGCCTTGGGTCCTGGCTGGCTGAACATCTCCGGACAATATACAGCAGCTCAAACCTGGCCATGGAACAAACATTGTCATCCTCTGCATGTTTCAAGCATTTGGTATAATTAAAAAATACATATAAAATGAATTTCCACAAAGAGAAAGACAACATTTATTTTACTAACAAGCTGAGATTGGAAGTTAAATTCTCCTCTGAATCTAACACAAAATTACATTTCAAATGAAAATTTCCAAAGATTGACATCACTGAGTCAAAAGGCAGGGAACATAGGCACAGGAACCTTTGTTTTTCACTCAACAGGAAGGAGCATTTCTTTCTCCTCTGAATAAACTGAATGCTTTTTACTGAGTATTGTCTCTACTAAAGTGCTTTTTCATTGTTAAACTCTATCAATCATTTTCCTCAGCAGGGCACTAATTTATTAGTTGAAAGCTGCTTTGCAATAATTGCAACCACTACCTTGGAAGCAGGTCAATATGATTGCTGTTTTGAAACTGAGAAAGCTAAAATGCAAAGAAAATTGTCTGGCCCTGAGGCCCAGGAATCCAGTCTGTGTTTATTTCTCAGGCTTAGGTATTTCTTTTTTTCAGTCCTATGACATCACCTTAATGGCAGAAAGTGAAAAGGAACTAAAGAGCCTCTTGATGAGGGTGAAAGAGGAGAGTGAAAAAGCTAGCTTAAAACTCATCATTCAAAAAATGAAGATCATGGCATCTGGTCCCATCATTTCATGGAAAATAGATGAGGGAAAAAATGGAAACAGTGGGGAAATGGGGAAAAATTTATTTTCTTGGGCTCCAAAATCACTGTGTATGGTGACTGCAGCCATGGAATTAAAAGACGCTTGTTCCTTGGAAGAAAAGCTGTGACCAACCTAGACAGCATATTAAAAAGTAGAGACATCATTTTGCTGACAAAGGTTTGTATAGTCAAAACTACGGTTTTTCTAGTATCCATGTATGGACATGACAGTTGGACCATAAAAGAAGGCTTAGCGCCAAAGAATTGATGCTTTCAACCTGTGATGCTGGAGAAGACATGAGCATTTCTTAGACAACAAAGAGATCAAACCAGTCAATCCTAAAGGAAATCAAGCCTGAAAATTCATTGGAAAGACTGATGCTAAAGCCAAAGCTCCAATACTCTGGCCATCTGATGTGAAGAGTCAACTCACTAGAAAAGACTCTGATGCTGGGAAAGATTGAAGGCAGGAGAAGAGGAAGAGAGAGGATGAGATGGTTGGATGACATCACCAACTCAGTGGACATGAGTTTGAGCAAACTCTAAGATTAGATAATGAAGGTCAGAGAAGCCTGGCGTGCTGTAGTCCATGGGGTCACAGAGTCAGAAATGACTGAGTGAACAATAACAATAGGCAACTTTAAAGTATTAAAAAACTGCCCAAGGATGAGAGTCCAGCAATTAATTATACAGAATGTAACTGTATATTTATTTGACGATTTATTTAATTTATTTAATTAATTTTTGATTATGCTATGTCTCTGTTGTTGCATGAGAGCTCTCTCCAGTTGCAAGTGAATGGGCTTTTCATTGTGGTGGCTTCTCTTGTTGCTGAGCAAAGGTTCTTGCTGTATGGGCTTCAGAAGCTGTGGTGTGGGGGTTCAGTTGCTCTGTGGCATATGGAATCTTCCCAGACCAGGAATTGAAACTGTGTCCCCTGCATTGGCAAGGGGACTCCCATCCACTGTACTACCAGGGAAGTCCCATTTAAATATTTCTAACAACACTTAGTTCTACTTTCTCTTTTGGGATCAAGATTGTGGCACCAAAAAGCTACAAGGAGCTTTGCTCTGGCTCACTTAAAATAATGAACCTTTCAAAACAGTTTTCTGCTAATTGAGGAGGCATAAACAATTAAAGTCATACTGGAATCATAAAGCATATGCATTATTTTTAGGTTAGAAATAATTGCGAGGAAGGAGGAGATGGTAAGTATATGCAAAAGCTGCTATTTACCCTGCTCCCCCCACCCCCCAGCATTCCTCCTTTATTCTTTTGTCTCAATGCTTGGGCCAGGTTGAATTTGGGGGTTCAGATGGTAAAGAATCTGCCCGTAATGCAGGAGACTGGGGTTCAATCCCTGGGTCGGGAAGATCCCCTGGAAAAGGCAATGGCAACCCATTCTAGTATGCGTGTCTGGAGAATCCCATGGACAAAGGAGCCTGGTGGGCTGCTGTCCATGGACTCACAAAGAGTTGAACACGGCCGAATGACTAACACTATCACTTCACCGCTCAGCAAGGGGAGGATAGGAAGAAAAGGGTGAAAGATGATGAGGTTTAAGAAAAGGCTGAGGAAAGAAGTAGGAGAGAAGATGAGGAAAGAATAGGAAGAACAGGGAAATTAGAACAGCAAAGGACATTCTCTTCATCTGAAAAAAAGAAATAATATCCTCTATTTGTTTTGAGGCGACTCTCTAAAGAAAACTGTAATGGAATATAGCCGGTAAAGAATCTGCCTGCAATGTGGGAGACTGGGTTTGATCCCTAGAGAGGTGAATGATAACACACTCCAGTATTCTTGCCTGGAGAATTCCATGGACAGAGGAGTCTGGCAGGCTACAGTCCTGCCAGGCTGTAGATTGCAAAGAGCTGGACACAACTGAGCAACTACTGAGAGAGAGGCACACATTCCACATGTGACTAAATCTCCAAGTGTCTATAGGTAATTTCATCATTTAACTCATTAATGTTGGCAATGTTTGAAGGTTCTTAGGGAGTCAATTTAGAAGACCATACACATGAAAGGGATAAGTAATTGTCTGCAAGAGTCATTATCTTTTAGAAAAAAGAGGTATTTGGACAAAGGAGATAAAACCTATACATTGGTCATGGACCTGAAAAACAGCTAGAAAAAAAAATCATGGAGTTATACATGATTATTCAAAGCACAGAAAAATCATCAGTTCTTAGAAATCAAATTATCTCAACCCCACTGATACCAAAAAATCCAAGTGAATGTTGGGGAGGAAGTAAAAAAAAAAAAAATCTATAGGCAAGTGAAACTGTATATACCCCTGGAAAGTGAAAGTGAAGTCACTCAGTCGTGTCTGACTCTTTGCAACCCCATGGACTGCAGCCCACCAGGCTCCTCTGTCCATGGGATTCTCCAGGCAAGAATACTGGAGTGGGTTGCCATTTCCTTCTCCAGGGGATCTTCCCGACCCAGGGATTGAACCCAGGTCTCCTGCATTTCAGGCAGACATTTTATCCTCTGAGCCACCAGGGAAGCCCATAAAGTCTCTTTCAAATTTATCCAGTGAATTACCAAATATTCTAGAAACTTAAAAATGCTCTCCTACATTGTTTTCGAGGCACATCTACATTTCATTGATGTCTTACAAACACTTATCAGTATGTGGATATTTCACCTGCAAATAGAATTCGGGCAAGAGAAATAGAGCAGAAGAACAGACAGGAAGTTTTCAAAATGGCTATCTTAAGAACTCAAATTCAATTTATTGGTCTGCTTTTATATGTAGAAGCAAATCAAGTATTCAGTGAGTTAATAAATCTATTTGACAGCTATGACAGGCTTATGATATGTGTGATACAAAGGTACCGCCCATTTCTACATTACTTCAGGTTTTCATTTTCAAAGCTTCATTACTTTTGGTAAGCCTTGCTTAAGTTATCTCACTTGAGCTCCAATTTCTTCTGCAATCTACTTTATATAGCTGCTAGTGCTTCTATGTTTGGTTGATGCATCATTAATTCACAAGTATTTATATGTTTACTTATAAATCTTTGAAGACACTTTTGTTTTATGGATTTTATGCTTGGTCTAAAATCCAAATTCTGTCTATATCCTTCCACAGATCAAATGTTTGATTGCTTTCTTATCTGCTAGTATGTACCCAGCCTCTAGGGAAAACTTACCATTCTACAAAGAGCTTTTCCCTAAGGAGAAGGAAAAACTATAGGGGAACATATACTAGAGGTGAGAGGTCTTTCTCAGCTGAAATAGCTTCCCATCTCCTCCTCTTCTCATTCCTTTCCTTACTTATATTTCTTTCACAGAAGCAAAATGTTCATTTTTTAGAGGGAGCAAGAATAGGCCTTGATATTTTACTTAATGGGCTTCTCTGGTGGCACAGAGGTAAAGAATCCACCTGCCCATGCAGGTGACACGGGTTTGATCCCTGGGTCAGGAAGATCCCCTGGAGAAGGAAATGGTAACCCACTCCAGTATTCCTGCCTGAGAAATCCCATGGACAGAGGAGCCTGGTGGGCTATAGTCCATGGGGTCACAAAAGAGTCAGATACAAAGTAGTGATTAAATATAAAACATATATATATATATATACACACACATACATATATGTGTATGTCGGACATGACTGAGTGATTGAACAACAACAATAATTTTACTTAACAAGAAAAACAAGTGATTGTAGTTTGAACAGTGTTTGCCACATGCAGCAATCTTTGACTGACAGGTTGCTTGCACTACCTTGAAGTTTTAAGGTCCTTTTGCAAGATGGTGTCTTCTCCAATACAACTTATAACTTTTATTTATGAAAAATTAAAGTCTTTTCCATCTTTAGTCTAATACATAGGCTGTGCATGGCCTTAAAGAAAACAAATGCTTGCCAGCAACCAGCTGGAAGTGAAATATAGACTATGGAAAAAAAAAAGTATTTTTCAAATCTTTACAACAGTAAACATTTGGAAGCCAACAAGAACCCCTGAGATCCTTGCCTGAATGATGTGTGTAATTAAGGAAAAGATGAAAGCTGATGCTATTCTAAAATATACATGCCTCTATTCACACATGCCCATACACCCATGTGCACATCTCCTGCACACAGGTCCTGGTGGCCACTGAATACCATCGGGCTTTTCCCTTTGGCACAAAGGCAACATTAATTTCCCAAACCCCCACAACTTGCAAGGTCTACTGAAAATGGATGGCATGTCAGGTGAGACACTGATTTTATTCAGCAAGTGATCTTCCACCTCTTTGGATATTAAAGGTTTCTTGAAATCCTTTCTCATTTTCTTTTCTAATGGAGAGAGAAATGTTAATAAGTTTTCCTAAAAAATCTGACTAAATTTACTTGAAGTTATTGACTAAATAGGTGTTGGGTAATAGCAATCATTCAGGAAGGAAGCCACCTTGGGGAAAAAGGAAGAATTCATCCTTCTTGAGATTAATAGACTAATGATGTATTTTATGGGCTCTTGTGGCCTGTGTAATGATATGCTTCCATGTCTTGCTGAATTGTTAGTTATACATAAAACTCTATTATTGATAAAATAAAGGAACCAAAGACTGAAACATTTGGCCTTAAGACAAATGAATTAAGAGTGAACCTGAGGTTACCTTTATTGTAAAGTCACTGTCACTCATTTCCTTTCTGGCAGCCTTTCTGGAGTGGCATGCAAAAGGAGGTGGCCTTACAGTTGCTGGCTTGAGTAGACCCTGGATCATAGTGGCGACAATAACAGTAGCCTCTCAGGGCAACGGTAATAGCTAATATCAACGCAACCTGCAGCGATGCTGATACAGCTCTGTTACCTTGCAAAACCTCACAATACTGCTTTTCAATCCCCATTTTACAGATGATGAAATCAAGACAAAGATAGCTGCAGGGACTTATCAAAAACCACACTTCCAGTAAATACATTCATGGCATGCATTGCCTACATGAATGCAATCTGTAAAGAATATCATGGCAGCTATAAAAATGAAGTCATTTGGCATACATTAGACTTCCCCTTGCGCAAAGATTTAGGTCGTGTTTGGTAATTGGCTCATACTTTTCTGCTGATTTGCTATTTGCCTTTGGAATATTTCAATAATTGTTTACACAGTCACTACTTAAGATAACAATGTGAAATTCACACTGTATATGCTGCTACGTATAAACACTTACATAGCAGAATATACTGGGAAAGTACATATGTATATGCTAAGGTACAACCTCAAATCTATAGAAACAGGATATCCAGCACTTGCAAAAGCAATCAAATAAACAAAAACCCAAGTGAAAATAATATAATTAATTAAGAACAACTGATATTTCAATAACCTTACAGATGTGTGTTCATCTATCTTATTATCATGAATAACTGAACAACAGCTTTTAAAGAAAGCCTTTGGCTGAACACAAAGAATAAATGAATTGGGCCAACAAATCAAATATGCATGTCTTTATAATACCAGAATAATATAAACATGCCACAGATGAAAAAATCTTCAAAAAAAAAAAGAAAAGGAAAAATCTTCAAATTGTGTTTTTGACTTAAACATTTTTTGCTTAGAATATTGTATGGTAACTATCAGTGAATCAAAGATGATAGGAAAAGATACACTTTGAAAGTATAACAATTCCACTGCTATCTGCATAGAGGGGAGATGACAGGAATGGTTGACCAGAATAGTCTTAGGAAAGAGAGTTGTTCCCATGTCCAGGTTTGCATAAGAAGTGGAATATATACAATAAATCCTTATCCATTTTAAACACACACACTTAAGGTTATAATTGTACTAAAACTACATTATCCTTTCCCACTATTTATTAGCCAAGAGGATTTTAAAGGTTTTTAGGAGCATCACTTTAACTTGTTTAAATGTAAAAACTTATTTTGAGTTCCACTGTGTAATTCATGCTAGTTAAAAATAAGTTATCTTCTCATTAAAGCAACAACTGAGGCTAAACATCTCCATGAAAATTACATCTATAGCTGGTTTGATGTGTTATAAATGCATTTAATAAAATACTTTAAATGAGACTTCACACTTACGCTGAGTTTACATGTATTCATTTTGAATTAATGAAGCTTTATAGACTAAACTTCTGGACTTCTGCTCCTCATTTTAAAGCCAAAAGAAAAGAAAGAGAAGATAGTTTATGAATTTAGGCCCACAATGTAAGTAATAAAGAATTTCAAACCACTTCAGATGGCTTGGCTTGCTTTAATTCTCTCATAAACAATACAGATTAATACTGGAAAGACTGCCCTAATACACACTAAAGCTCCCAGTCTTGTCCAACCATTCGTAGCTCTGAAACACAGGATACATTTCCAACTAAATGGTTTTAAATTAGAGCAGGTCAACCTAACTGCTTTCTCCTCTTCAGTCTGGAAACTTTTCTTCCATTAATCTATGAATATACCGTCCTCTTTAAAGAACAGGCCATTTCCACATAAATTTCTGGTCCCTACAGATATCTGTAGCAAATCTAAATGATTAGTATTATATAGGATATGTTATCATTATTTAAAAAATAGTTTTATTTATTTATTTTTGGCTGTGCTGGGCCTTCATTGCTCTTCAGGCCTTTCTCTAGTTGTGGTGAGTGAGGGATACTCCTGAGATGCGGTGAACGGGCTTCTCTTTGCAGGGGCTTCTCTTGCTGTGGAGCACAGTCTCTCAGGCATCAGTAGTTGCAGCTCCTGGGCTCTAGAGCACAGCCTCAGTGGTTGTGGCACACAGGCTTAGGTGCTCGGCAGCACGTGGGATCCTCCCGGATCAGGGATCTAACACATCTCCTGCACTGGCAGGTGGATTCTTTACCACTGGGCCGCCGGGGAAGCCCCAGGATATGTTCTTACTGAGCATACACAGCCCATGATGTCAAATCATTTCCAGGCAACATGCTTGTCATAATCAAAGACCAGTGCTTAATCACCAGGCCTCGAGAAACCAGCAACCCGTCCACAAATGTGCTCCTCTTCTCACTCTGAGACCATAACATATGGGGGGTTTTAGCAATGAACTTTTAATATATCTGGTACCTGGTTCTTACTTCAGGACCGTCTCACCTAAAACCGCCCACTCTTTCCTCTTAAATAGGACATTTTGCTGAACTAATAATGACTAATCAGCCCCAAGCTCACACGTAACTATGCTGCCATATATTTAGTATTTTTATCTTTGGGAGGATACTGTGACTCAGCTGCAGCCATCCAAGGATTCAAAACAGCCAAGCAACTTGTTTAGCTGAGCATATATTGAATATTATTCACCAACAGTTGCTGAGCTCAAGGTTCCAGTTGCTGAGGCCTTGAGACAGAGGACTCCAGTGAAAAACCAACATATGGATGTCCACTAATCCCTATCACTACTGAGAAAAGGTATATTTGGGCAGAGGAGTATCACACAACCTTCCAAAGGGTCTACAAACCTGTCCAGAATACATGATAGGGACCAACATGTAGAGTCTTGCTCAGAAGAGGATTCAGGCTTTGACACTGGGGAATCAAACAGGATTTAACTACCTGGATTCTTGCCATTGAGCTTGCTCTTCTTTCTTGAGATAGGCATTAATCAATTGTGTGTTAATTGCTCAGCTGTGTCTGACTCTTTGTGATCCCATGGACTGTAGCCCATCAGGCTCCCCCGTCTATGGATTCCTTCAGGCAAGAATACTGGAGTGGGTAGCCATCCCCTTCTTCAGGGGATCTTCCTGACCCAAGGATCGAACCTGGGTCTCCCGCATTGGAGGCAGATTCTTTACCATCTGAGCCACCAGGGAAGCCCTTAATCATTTGTCCGCATGCAAATAAAATGGGTTAATTGAGGACAAATGTTATCCCTGAACCCTCCTCCGTGTTGACCAATGCTTTAAACCAGCCTTCCAAATTAAAGCCTATCTAGCTTCTAAAACCAACTCTTCATCCAGTCTCTACATACTGAAATGCTTCTGAGATTGCCCACATCATAGATCTGCCATATATATTTATTATAAACCCTCAACTATTCTATTTTTGTGCAAACATTATTGAGAAGAACTGATGCTTTTGAACTGTGGTGTTGGAGAAGACTCTTGAGAGTCCCTTGGACTTCAAGGAGATCCAACCAGTACATTCTGAAGGAGACCAGCCCTGGGATTTCTTTGGAAGGAATGATAATGAGATGGCTGGATGGCATCACTGACTCGATGAGCATGAGTCTGAGTGAACTCCAGGAGATGGTGATGGACAGGGAGGCCAGGCGTGCTGCGATTCATGGGGTCGCAAAGAGTCAGACATGACTGAGTGACTGAACTGAACTGAACTGAACTGAATCTAACCTATATTCCACCTTCCAGTGTCCTGCTCAAGTTGGAGTAGAGCCCCTTTCCCATTCATCACAACTCTAAAGGTCCTAACTCATGCAACTGAGTATCTTATTTAGCTGAAACTAAACATTCCACTTGCTTTTTCTCTTACCTATGAGGTCTATCACTCTGTCTTGTAGAANATCTAACCTATATTCCACCTTCCAGTGTCCTGCTCAAGTTGGAGTAGAGCCCCTTTCCCATTCATCACAACTCTAAAGGTCCTAACTCATGCAACTGAGTATCTTATTTAGCTGAAACTAAACATTCCACTTGCTTTTTCTCTTACCTATGAGGTCTATCACTCTGTCTTGTAGAAAAACAAACCCAGTAAAGTCAGAGTTTTTCTTCATAAACCCATGCTAAGGCCATCTTTTTCTTCCTAGGTACTTTCCAATTACTATTCTGGTGCTGAGTTTCCCAAGCTATTTTCAAGCACAGGTTTTAAAGCAAGACAAGATGTCATTTCAGTGATTCTCCCTGCTTACAGAGTAGGATGTTCATAATACACTGTCAGCTACGAATGCATTAACACTCAAATCACAATTTAATCTCCTCAGGCTTACAAACTGTTGCCACGTTGCAGAATCTGTGTTGTAGAATGAAACATACATGATAAATGACTTTGGAAAATGAGTACTAAATATGACCCTATCAAGAAGACACTGATCTCTACATATGTATAGCATAAAGGACATAAACATTTTATTACTCAGGAGAGTAGCTTTCCTATTCCATTTCAGTGCAAATAAGCTTTGCTGGGGGACTGAAAATTTGAAACTAATTATTAGAATTCTCTTCAGTACTGTAAGACATCCAGATGTTACCCAGGAAATAAACAGACTGCTTATTATGGGAAGCCAGGTATTCAGGGGAGAATATATGAATTGTATATAATGGTTGACATAATCATTTTATAATTATATGACCTTCAGGAAAGCCCTCACACAGGGCTATTCAGGTGTGATACAGAGGCTTATGGGGGATTCTCTTCTCTCTTGAAGATTTTCAGAGTATATTTCTTAGGTCTTGGTCAGCAGAACATCCCACACCCTGGGAAAGTCCCAGGAATGTCACATTATTATCTGAGGCAGTAGAATAGCAAGGGGGAAGGAGTAGTGGGAAAAGAAAAAAAAACCTCCCCAGGGTAGGCAATAGGGGATGTACAGAGGATCTGAAAACAGTAAGAAAACTGACAAAGAGTCAGTTTGGTTCACCTTGTTCCAGCAATTTTAAACAAATTCCATGATCATCCCTCTACAGGAGGAGGGTCTCATCTGTGCTTCCTCTCCCCATTTCATTCCTTTATGCCCCTGCACTGAGCCACTGCTGCCTGCTCTGAGGATATTGAATGCTGTGTTACCCTGTCTTCCTGGGATCTATGTTTGTGCTGCCCTGGGCTGTAGTTTCTAAACATGTCATTGTAAGTAGGTAGAACTGAGTATTATGCGTGTGTGTAGAAGCAGAGCAGTTCGTAGTTAACCTATGAGTTTATTTCAGCATATCAGATATCACAAATTCAGAGTTCCGAGCAGACTCACTAAAATCTCAAGNGATCTATGTTTGTGCTGCCCTGGGCTGTAGTTTCTAAACACGTCATTGTAAGTAGGTAGAACTGAGTATTATGCGTGTGTGTAGAAGCAGAGCAGTTCGTAGTTAACCTATGAGTTTATTTCAGCATATCAGATATCACAAATTCAGAGTTCCGAGCAGACTCACTAAAATCTCAAGTTCCGTCGCTTTCAGCTGAAAATATTCAAACTTAGCAGGGTAATGCTAAGGCAAGGAGGTAAGTGGTATGCACACAGGCTTTGGTATCAGACTGACTTGAATTGGGTCCTGCCTCTGACCAGATGCAGGCCCTGGGAGATGTGGATATTCAGGCCTATTTTGCAGAGGGTTGAAAGAGGATAAGAGAAAATAAATGTAAAATACCTAATATAGGGTCTAAGATGGGCTTCCATGGTGGGTCAGCAGTAAAGAATCTGCCTGCAGTGCAGGAAACCTGGGTTTGATCCCTGGAAAGATCCCTTGGAGGAGGGCATAGCTATCCATTCCAATACTCTTGCCTACAGAATTCCATGGACAGAGGAGCCTGGTGGGCTACAGTCCATGGGGTCACAAAGAGTTGGACATGACTGAAGCAACTAAGCAGCAGCAGCAAGGTCTAAGCTTTTACTGTATACTGACCAACAGTTCTTTTGGAAAGTTACTTACTTATTTCAAAATTATATATATATATATAGCTTCATAATGGACTATACTGGTTCCTTAACAAGTGGATTTTATTAGGGAAAAATTCTCTCAAAATATAAGGCCCATGTGGAAAAATATAATGACATCTTTGCTAGAGAAAGATACTCTAGTATAATAGTTCTTAAACTTGAGTGTGTATCAGAATCACCTAGATATCATGCCCCAGGGTTTCTAATTCAATGGGTCTATATTGGAGTCAAACAATTTCTGAAGAGATACCGATGCTGCTGGTACTGGTGCTGGCCCAAAAATCACATGTTGAGAACCACTGTTCTAAGACAGTGATTTTCAAACTTTAACACGCACACAAATCACATGGGGCATCATGGAGCATGGAAATTCTGCATTTCTAATAAGCTCCTGAGTGATATTAATATTTCTGGTCTGCAGATCAGACATAGAACGACAAGGCTCTTGGGTTGCCTTGCCCAAAAAGGTAGGTGATAAACATGTGTGGCTACTGAGTACTTAAAATGTGGCTAGTCCAAACTGAGAAGTGCTTATAAGTATAAATTACACTCTGGATTTAGAAGATTTATTATAAAAATGTAAAATATTTCAGTAATTTTTCATATTGGTTATTTAAGGAAATGCTAATATTTTAGATGTGTTCGTGTGTGCTAAGTCATTTTAGTCGTGTCCGGCTCTTTGCAACCCTATGGACTGTAGACTGCCAGGTTCCTCTGTCCATGGGATTCTCNTTCACTTTCATGCATTGGAGAAGGAAATGGCAACCCACTCCAGTGTTCTTGCCTGGAGAATCCCAGGGATGGGGGAGCTTGGTGGGCTGCTGTCTATGGAGTCGCACAGTCGGACACGACTGAAGTGACTTAGCAGCAGTAGCAGCAGGCTGTTTTTAACTTCATCTCTCTAAAGTTATTCTTTCATTAAGGGTCAAAAATCTTCAATGGCCTTCTACTTATTAAAAGATAAACTCCAAACTTTTAAAATTAGCATTCTAAATTATCCACAGTCTATCCATTTCCTTTTCCAACTTAACTGCTTCCCTAAGCATGAGACTCAAAATTGCTTCCATCGACAGATGAATGATAAAGAAGCTGTGGTACATATACTGTTGTTTAGTTGCTCAGTCGTGTCCGACACTTTGTGACCTTGTAGGCNCATTCTAAATTATCCACAGTCTATCCATTTCCTTTTCCAACTTAACTGCTTCCCTAAGCATGAGACTCAAAATTGCTTCCATCGACAGATGAATGATAAAGAAGCTGTGGTACATATACTGTTGTTTAGTTGCTCAGTCGTGTCCGACACTTTGTGACCTTGTAGGCTGCAGCCTGTCATGCTCCTCTGTCCATGGGATTTCCCAGTCAAGAATACTGGCGTGGATTGCCATTTTCTTCTCCAGGGCTCTTCCTGACCCTGGCCTTGAACCTGCATCTTCTGCATTGGCAGATGAGTTCTTTACCACTGTGCCACCAGGGAAGGCTGGTACCTATATACAATGGAACAGTACTAAGCGATAAAAAGGAACAAATTTGAGTCAACTGAACTGAAGTGGATGAACCTAGAGCCTGTTATATGGAGTGAAGTAAATCAGAAAGAGAAAAACAAATATCACATATTAATGTATATATATTAACGTATATATACGGAATCTAGAAAAATGGTCCTGATGAATCTATTTGCAAGGCAGGAATAGAGACGCAGACATAGAGAATGGAATTATGGATACAGAAGGGGAAGGAGAGAGTGGGACAAATTGAGAGAGCAGCACTGAAAAACATATATTACCCTATGTAAAACAGATAGCTAGTGGGAAGTTACTGAATAACACACGATGTTCAGGCTGGTGTTCTGTGACAACCTAGAGCGGTAGGATGGGGGAGGTGGGAGGGAGGCTCAAGAGGCAGAGGATATATTTACACTTATGGATCATTAATGTTGTACAGCAGAAACTCATACAACGCTGTAAAGCAACTATACTCCAATAAAAAATAAATCTAAAAAAAGTATTTGCTGATTGTTTGATTAAGGATGATTTTTCTCAGGATTAAAAAAGTAGATTTCTCAACTGGTCTTGCTTAACATTGGTCCTTTAGGGTAAATTCTTTGATCTCTACTTAGTGGTAAAAGTCAAGATGGTAATTTCTACCTTCAAGGGTTGATGTAAGGATTTAATGATATATATATATATGTGTGTGTATATATATATATATGTATATATGTATACACACACACACACATATATACAATATATGGGCTTCCCTGGTGGCTCAATGGTAAAGAATCTGCCTGCCAGGAGACATGGATTCAATACCTGATCTAGGAAGATCCCGTGGAGAAGGAAATGATAAGCTGCTCTAGTATTCTTGCCTGGGAAATCCCATGGACAGAGGAGTCTGGTAGGCTTGTCCACGAGGTTGTAAAGAGCTGGACATGACCTAGTGACTGAACAGCAACAACAACAAATATAAATATAAATGTGTGTGTGTGTATGTGTGTGCGTGTGCTAAGTCACTTCAGTCATGTCCAACTCTTTGCGACCCTGTGGACTGTAGTGCACTGGGCTTCTCTGTCCACTAATTCTCCAAGAATACTGAAGTGGGTTGCCATGCCCTCCTTCAGGGGATCTTCCCAATCCATGGATTGAACCCACGTCTCTTATGTCTCCTGCATTGGAGGCTGATGTTTTTTACTGCTGAGCCACTGGGGAAGCCCACTCTTGAGGGTAGTTGGTTATAAACTATAGTATGTTTTGCTTTACTATGGTTTAAATATTTTATTAAAACATCATTGTCAATGTCAACAAATAGGTGTCTACACTAGTTGGACTAACTGACCACTAAGGCAGAGGTTCCCAAACTCTCAGATCACAGCATCCTTAGTGAGTATCTTGACAACTGTTGCAAAGTGCACCTAGTACAAAAAAAAAAAAAAAAAAAAAACAGCTAAGATTTGGATTTATTAAGTAGTTAAGTCCAAAGGACTTCATTTTTCTTTATTTCCTGACAACATAATAGTCTATTAAAATATTACACACATAAATTAAAGAAAAAACACTATTTTTTCAGTCTCAAATAACTATCATTACTTATGTATGAGACATGTGTATCTGTTGGCACAATTTCTCAGACCTTGGAATCAGATTGGATATTGCCTCATTTCCTTCTCCACAAAGGTTTATGCCCCACCAAAAACCGAGTTTCACAAAGGATGTTAAATTGTGGACTATTTCAAGACAGTAAAGTTTTGGTGACCAGATCAACAATTTTGTTGTGTTTCCCTTGAAAATTTAAACTAATGTGTAACAACTCTAGGAATTTACAGCAGTGTTCCAGGGTACCTTGTCTCACAGTCTGGGAATCACAGCTCCAAGCTCTTTTCTGATTAAGAAATTATGATTCAAAGCATTTGAAGTTTGAAACTCCTTGCTTCCCCCCTGTTGAGGTTTAAATCTCATTACAGAGTTAAAAAAAAAAATCAAGCATGTCAGAACAGCTTGGGACAGTGTACAGAAGGGCAGGGAGCATTGGAATATTTGTTCTTTTTCATATGGGGTAGGAGAAATAGATTCTTGACATGAAAGGTAATCAACAGATGTGATCCAGTGGTCACCCTGGAGTGGACCACTAGAACTTCCTTACCAAGCCCAAAGACTCCCTCTCCTAATTTCCACTCCTTCTCTCCAGCAGGCTTCTTAAGCAAAAGTAGTTTGGTTGACTTAGCACCACAGTGTATGAAACAGTGTCTGAAGCTTTAGGCAATGGAACTCACTAAGATAGCTGGCTGTCCCTATTTATGTCATGTGGAATCCATCTGGGGACACACACAGTGGTCACAGTGTGTTCCTGAGATGAATGAGGCTGCTACCTAACTGGCTCCAGATAGTCAAAGCAGTCCAGTTCCACACTGCTACCATAATGAGTGATGTTTCACTTGCCAAACGCAATGAAAACCTTCTCAAAGACAGTAAGGGAGAAAGAAGCTGGGTAAAAGGAAGTATCAATATATCAGACTCTAAACTAACTCAACAATTAGATGCATGTATCATTTAGGAGGATTATGACTAGGAATATTAATAAAACAATCTGTGAATACTGCATGCCCTTTTCATAATTTTGATTTGGGGGTAGGAGGACAAAAAATAACTGCAGCTCTTTTTTAGGTGGCCATAAACAAGAGTTTGATTTTATTTTCAGATGAGACAAAAGCAATGAGAAGACAGCTCCACAAGGCTTGCCTGGGGCAGAGAGATATTATGGGAGGGAAAATGTTTATTTGTCAGAGAATCATTCTCAAGATCCCCTTAAGAGTCTCTAGTTAGAGTTTTGATGCATCTCTCTTTTTACTTTCTAATGTAAGTTATATTGGCTATATCATTGAAATGAAATTAAAAGAATGCTTTCTTCTTTTTTTTTAATGATAAAAATTTAAATTTAACTGGAGATTCTTTTACAGTTTTTCTTGGAAAGGATGGGAAAGCTTTACAGCATGTGCTGTTGACAATGTGCCAGAAGACCCTAGACCCCTGTGGTTCCTTGATGACAATTGTGGAGCCACCAACTGTCTTCACAGCTCAGAGTGATTACCCATAAACAGGTGCTTGGCGACAACCCCAGTTCATTACCCACATCAGAACCGAGAGCACAGAGGAGAAAGTGATATGATTGGCTTCTTGGCAGTTATCCTGGGGTGGATAATTTGAGTATTGTTAATAAAATATGAACTCATTTTAACATACTGGTTGATTATATTTGATGTGGTAGGCAATGTTCTATATCCTGTAAGGAATTTTTAAAGAATTATGTATATAGTCACTGCCCTTCATTAAGGGAAAACTGGGAAATGAAAAAACACACAACAGCTTTTCAGAAGGCAAAGCAGAGGTAACATGAGAAACACACAGCACTTTATGAATTTTCAGGAGAAAGAGTATTAGTTGCTGAAAAATTATTCAGTCCTATATTTTCTCATATAATTTCATGTAATCTTCACAAAAGTCCCATAAAATAGTATAATTATAATTTTGTAGATTAGGTAACTGAGATTTCAATGATTATACAGTTTAGTCATGGACACATAGGGAATTTGAATTCATGGTTTTCCAACTCTGAAGTCTATCATCTTTCCACATTCTACTTTGAAATTAAAAAATATATATATCATCTACCTTACAAGATGAAGGCTTTAAAGAGGAGATGGCATTTGTGATAAAATGTGAGGGGTAGAGTTTCTTATTAAAATTTTCACTAATATAAAAGTATATATATATATGTTCCTAATATCAGAGGAGAATAAAATAAACCCTTAAATTAATCCCCCAGATGCATCACTATGGCAAGCACGCTCAGCTGGTTGACTCAGCACACAGTCTCACCTCCTTCTCCCCAGGCAGGGATGGCCAGGTGGCAACAGGAGATGCAAGAGAAGTACCTGGGTAGTAGCTCCCTTCCTAAATATTAGGTCCCCAGTAGGACAAACCTGCCTTGGCTACTACTGTCTTCTCCACTATATGCTTGCTGAAACTTCAAGTATTCAGCTACTTTTTGACCATGATGCAGCAAACAGGAGGATAAAGGCAGAAAGACTCAGGATCCTTGATGATATCACTGAGAGCTACCATGTCGGCTCTGATCTGTTTCCTTGTGGGCACTTTGTTTTGTAAAACAACCTAACTCTGATGTATGTGAGCCACTGTGAATTTTTATTATTTGCAGCTGAACATATTCACAACTAATATGAATATACATATACTATTAATATTATCTGCTGCTGCTGCTGCTAAGTGGCTTCAGTCGTGTCCAACTCTGTGCGACCCCATAGACGGCAGTCCACCAGGCTCCCCCGTCCCTGGGATTCTCCAGGCAAGAACACTGGAGTGGGTTGCCACTTCCTTCTCCAATGCAGGAAAGTGAAAAATGAAAGTGAAGTCGCTCAGTCGTCTCTGACTCTTAGCGACCCCATGGACTGCAGCCCACCAGGCTCCTCCATCCATGGGATTTTCCAGGCAACAGTACTGGAGTGGGGTGCCACTGCCTTCTCCGATTAATATACTATCTACATGTACATATTATATATTCTTCTATATATAGAATTTTGAAACTTGTTTTTTCATTAAATATCTCTTGAAGAAATAATATTTAATACCTTCATGATATTTCATAAAGTGCATGTAGCATAATTTATTTTACCATTCATTTGTGAGATTCATAAGTTACTTTTTTCTTTCCTTTTTAGCCATTATAAGTAAACTTTCATATATATTTCATGGTTTACATCTCTGAACATGTGATGGATAGAAATGGCCCCAGGAAGTATGAACAGGGAAAGCATTCTATACAGAGGAAAGAGAATGTGCAGACATAGAGGCAAGAAATATAAATATTGCCCAGGGAATAGTTTAGTAATATTATCTGACTGGTGTATAAGTCCACGGATATAACAGCTGGAAAGATAGGTGGGAATGAAACAGGAGAGCTTTGAATGTCAGACTGAAGAGAGTCACTAGGGGCTACGATTAATTTAGCAACATGAATTGTGTATAGGGTTTAGGACAGATGACAGTGGGGAGAGGCCAGAAGCAGGAAGACCTCACTGTGGGCTAGTCAGTCCCAGGATAGACTGATGAGGATGTGCTCCAGTGTACACATAACTAGAAAGATGGCTATTTTTGTGCGAGGCACAGTGAAGATGGAAGCTTCATCACTTAAAAATCAATTGGATGCAGGGAATGGGAAGAGGGAGTGAAAAGTTAAAGATGATGGCAGTTTTGAGACGAACTGGCTTTAACAAGTAAGTCAATGTACAGAAATAGTGATGACAATGAAAAAAGGAGCTGTGGGACTTCCCTGGTGGTCCAGTGGTTAAGAATCCACCTGCCAAGGCAGGAGACAGAGGTTTGATCCCTGGTCTGTGAAGATCCCACATGCTCTGCAGCAGCTGCAGCTAAGCCTGTGCGCCACAATGACTGAGCCCATGCTCTAGGGTCTGCATGCTGCAGCTACTGAAGTCTGGGTGCCTAGACCCGTGCTCTGCAACAAGAGAAGCCACCGCAATGAGAACCTGGTGCACTGCAATGAAGGGTAGCCCTTGGTTGCCACAACTAGAGAAAGCCCACGGGAAGCGACGAAGACACAGTGTGGCCAAAAAATATAAATATATAAATTTTTTTAAAAAAAGAAAAAAGGAGCTGTTAGGGTGGGGAAAATACAGTGGAGCCATGTTTATTTTTAAGACAGAGATAAGACTTCATGGTGGAGCATGCAGAGGGTCGAAGTGGATGTTTGCAAACTGAATGGAGAGTTGGGGATGAATTTAAAACTAGAAATGTTTAGATGTAAGGCATCACTGGCACAGAGATAAGACATCAATTTGCAGCAGTGGGTTTGATCATCTAGATAAAACTTAAGGCAGAGAGAGGCCGAAGAATATAGCCATGAAAGCAGTTAGGTAGGAGGACTGCTGTATACAGTTGGCTACAGTGGGGTGATCTCAGAAGATGAACACTGGTGGAAGCCTACACAGTGCAGTGG
Organism: Neotragus moschatus; assembly: GCA_006410615.1. Lineage (NCBI taxonomy): Eukaryota > Metazoa > Chordata > Mammalia > Artiodactyla > Bovidae > Neotragus > Neotragus moschatus. The sequence continues at coordinate 515,801 of SJYA01002201.1, read as the reverse complement.
CTTGAAGGGAACTTTGGGTTACTGGGTAAACAGTATCTAACTATTTTGATATAGGGTTGTAGAAACACTTCATAATTCAAACTGACTGAAGGTGCCAGTGTGAACTATGAAAAGTTGTAAAGTAACTACTAGTTTGAAATTCTCAGGTACATAGGGAAATTGAAACTGACTGCAGAGTATTTCCAATACAGATCCTAGTGCGATTATCAAATGAAAACAGAAATGTCTTTTAAAATCAAAAGCATTAGTTGGTAAGAAAGAAAAACATTAAGAAAAGACCTGGGTTGGTCTGACCTGGTCTGTAGTGAGTAGGCAGTGTAGGACAGAAGATGTGCAGGATTTCAGAGTTCTTTCCAGACTGGGGTGGGGTGTTTACTAGTCAGTATGTATTTATTGAACACCTTCTGAAAATTTTTATTAACATATTCAAAGAGTAGATTTTTGTTTTATCATGTAAATAATTTTGGAAATATGACAGTACATTCAATATAAGCAATTTTAATACTGTCATCTTATATGCGAGAGAGGCAGTAGGAAAAAAAGTCTCATGGATATTTTTACTACAGAGAAATAGTCTAATACAGCCCTCAAGAAGGTACATGGGGAATCACTAAGAGGAAAGAAGCTGGAAAAAAAAAAATCTCATTCTTTCACCTTTGATGGTCCTTGGGTAGGACCTGTGGAAGCAGGAGGTGGCTGTGGAGATTGGAAAACAGACTGCAAAGGTACACCATGGCCAGTTGCCACCTCCTGGTTTTGGCCATATATCCACAATGCTTCCATGGTTCTCTCATGCTATGCTACTCGAGAACATTCCAAGATTAGAAGTGATACTCATTCAGTATGTTTTTAAATGCTTTAGCTTCTCCGAGAGTTTCCGTTTGGTGCGTCTATTACCTCCAGCGTTGAATGCCGCTCCAAACTCACTGTCACATCTCCATCTGCATACCAGGGCCTCTCGTGGGTCATGCGCTGTTGTGGACCAGGGAGTCAGTAATGAAATGACGCGGGGGCACTGGGTGGCCAATGGCCACCCTAGTTCTACTGAGCTCCTTTAAGATGTCACTCACTGTTCTAGGTTCCTGTTTATATGCTATTAAACAGGAGAGAGAAAGAAAACTCACTGCCCTCAAGGAGCTTAATTCCAGAGGAGAACGACAAGCAATAATAACGGCATAAAATAACTTCAGGTGCTGCTTGCAACACACAAAGAATATAAAATTAGGTCATGTGTAGAGAGTGACTGTGTGAGCTGGGGAGGTGAGGGATGGCTGCTCTGAGGAGGAGGCTTGAGCACAGGATAAATGATGGAAGATATGGGAGAAGAACTGTGCCAGCAGGAGGAGTGGTAAACACCAGACACCAAGAAGGGAGCAAGCTCAGCATGTTTATGGAGCACAGAAAAGGCCAGTGTTTCAGGAATACAGCAGATGAGGAAAGTGGATCAGGTATAAGAGACAGGTGGGAGGATGACAGACTAAAGCACACTGAGGGAGGCAGCATTCAGGGTGGGCGACAGTGGAGGAGAGAGCCAGAGGGGAAAGGAGAGAGAAAAAGTGAGACAGAAGGAGTCTCTCTCTGGCAACACCTTCACAGGAACAATGGTGAAGGGCGGCCAGGCACTGCCAACCAGGGCAAGGTACATCCACACATGCCAGATGCCTACAAGGCTGCACCAATCACAGATTTAGAGCCTTCTGAATTGGCACTGGAGCTTCCTGGGAGGCTCGGCAGTAAAGAACCTGTCTGCCAATGCAGGAGACAAGGCTTTGATCCCTGGGTCTGGAAGAGCCCCTGGAGAAGGAAATGGCAACTCATTCCAATATTTTCACCTGGGAAATCCCATGAACAGGGGAGCCTGCCGGGCTACAGTCCATGGTGTCACAAAAGAGTTGGACACGAATGAGCAACTAAACAACAACAAAGTGACATTGTCTTTTGGATTTTTTGCAGGTATCTTAAAAGTAAAATGTACAAAATTGTGCTTGCTACTCAGTTTTCTTATCTCCATTGCCCGTGGCTGTCAACACCTCTGTTTCCTCAGCCCATTTTAGCAGGTCTCTTGAGGCAGGCCGCAAACCCATTCTCTTTTCCCACTTCCACTGTCACCATGCTGGTGAGTCTCTTTACTGGTCACATAGTATTCCCATTCTTGCCCTTTCTCCATGTGGAGGCCAGAGTAATCTTACGGGTAATTCAGTTTAGTTCAGTCACTCAGTCGTGTCTGACTCTCTGTGATCCCATGGACTGCAGCATGCCAGGCTTCCCCATCCATCATCAACTCCCAGGGCTTACTCAAACTCATGTGCATAGAGCCGGTGATGCCATCCAACCGTCTCATCCTCTGTTGTCCCCTTCTCCTCCCGCCTCCAATCTTTCCCAGCATCAGAGTCTTTTCCAGTGAGTCAGTTCTTTGCATCAGGTAGCCAAACGATTGGAGTTTCAGCTTCAGCATCAGTCCTACCAATGAATATTCAGGACTGATTTCCTTTAGGATGGACTGGTTGGATCTTCTTGCAGTCCAAGGGACTCTCAAGAGTCTTCTCCAACACCGCAGTTCAAAAGCATCAATTCTTCGGCACTCAGATTTCTTTATAGTCCAACTCTTACATCCATACATGACTACTGGAAAAACCATAGCCTTGACTAGATGGAGCTTTGTCAGCAAAGTAATGTCTCTGCTTTTTAATGTGCTGTCTAGGTTGGTTATAACTTTTTTCCCAAGGAGCAAGTGTCTTTGAATTTCACGGCTGCAGTCACCATCTGCAGTGATTTTGGAGCCCCCTAAAATAAAGTCTCTCATTGTTTCCCTATCTTTTTGCCATGAAATGATGGGACTGGATTAAGTTTTAAGCCAGGTTTTTCACTCTCCTCATTCACTTTCATCAAGAGACTTTTTAGTTCCTCTTCACTTTCTGCCATAAGGGTTGTGTCATCTGCATATCTGAGGTTATTGATATTTCTCCCAGCAGTCTTGATTCTGCCTTGTGCTTCATCCAGCCAGCATTTTGCATGATGTACTCTGCATATAAATTAAACAAGCAAGGTGACAATATATGGCCTTGACATACTCCTTTCTCAATTTGGAACAAGTCTACTGTTCCATGGCCAGTTCTAACTGTTGCTTCTTGACCTGCATACAGATTTCTCAGGAGGCAGGTCCAGTGGTCTGGTATTCCCATCTCTTTCAGAATTTTCCACATTTGTTGTGATCCACACAGTCAAAGGTTTTGGCATAGTCAATAAAGCAGAAAGAGATGTTCTTCTGGAACTCTCTTGCTTTTTCCATGATCCAGCTGATGTTAGCAATTTGATCTCTGGTTCCTCTGCCTTTTCTAAATCCAGCTTGAACATCTGGAAGTTCACAGCTCACATACTATTGAAGCCTGGCTTGGAGAATGAAGGCAATGGCACCCTACCCCAGTACTCTTGCCTGGAAAATCCCATGGACTGAGGAGCCTGGTAGGCTGCAGTCCATGGGGTCGCAAAGAGTCAGACACGACTGAGCGACTTCACTTTCACTTTTCACTTTGATGCATTGGAGAAGGAAATGGCAACCCACTCCAGTGTTCTTCCCTGGAGAATCCAAGGGATGGGGGAGCCTGGTAGGCTGCCATCTCTGGGGTTGCACAAAGTCGGACACGACTGACGCAACTTCGCATCAGCAGCAGCAGCATTACTGTGCTAGCATATGAGATGAATGCAATTGTGCAGTAGATTGAACATTCTTTGGAATTACCTTTTGGGATTGGAATGAAAACTGACCTTTTACAGTCCTGTGGTCAATGCTGAGTTTTCCAAATTTTCAGGCATATTGAGTGTGGCACTTGAACAACATCATCTTTTAGGATTTGAAATAACTCAGCTGGAATTCCATCACCTCTACTAGCTTTGTTCATAGTGATGCTTCCTAAGGTCTAGTTGACTTTGCACTCCAGGATGTCTAGCTCTAGGTGAGTGATCACACCATCATGGTTATCTGGATCATGAAGATCTTTTTTGTATAGTTGTTCTGTGTACTCTTGCCACCTCTACTTAATATCTTCTGCTTCTGTTATGTCCATACCATTTCTATCCTTTATTGTACCCATCTTTGCACAAAATGTTCCCTTGGTATCTTTAACTTTCTTGAAGAGATCACTAGTCTTTTTCATTTTATTGTCTTCCTCTATTTCTTTTCATTGATCATGGAGGAAGGCTTTCTTATCTCTCCTTGCTATTTTTGGAACTCTGCATTCAAATGGGTATATTTTTCCTTTTCTCCTTTGCCTTTTACATCTTTTCTTTTTTCAACTATTTGTAAGGCTTCCTCAGACAACTATTTGCCTTTTTTGCATTTTTTTTTTCTTGAGGATAGTCTTGATCACTGCCTCCTGTACAATGTCACAAACTCCTGTTCATGACAGGTAATTCAGATACTTCATTATTTCAACTTAAACCCTTCATGGCACTTTCAACAAAACTTCTGAGAAGGATGCATTCAGGATGAAAAATGAAACCAATAAGTCTCTGCAGTGTCTGATCACATTTGGGGAAAAAGTTCTTCCCAAAAAACTTGTTGGGAAGTTTAAAAGATGATTTAAAAAGTTAAAAATTTTAAAAATGGTTAATAAAAGTTAAAAAAAAAAGTTTAAAAAGTAGTTAAAAAGTAAAAAAAAAAGGGTTCTTAGAATTAGGCAAGTGAGAAAGGATGGTAGCTTGAACTTTGGGGTATATAATAAAGACAAGAATGGTTAGAGGACCAGAAGAGGCAGTTAAGTGAGTTGCCTAAAGTGCTAAAGATGCTGAAGTCCTTGAGCAGGAAGGGGAGGGATAAAAACCACAGAATCTTGAGGAGGTAAAAGAAGTTAGAAGGAGTCTTGAGATCCCTCCTACCTCTCTGGCCTGTTCTATTGGTCTTAGTCACATGCGTCTTGTATAAACCAAGCTAGAAAAGTTTTCCAGGCCTTCTGCAAAGCATTTTTCTTTCTGGAATTCTCTCTCTCTGTGTCCCCATATCCTCTCCTCCCATTACCATGTGCCACAGCCTCTGTTTCTTCGTCTTTTAGCCTCTATCACTCTACTTATTTTATTTCTTTGTTTATTTGATCTACAGTCTGACTTTCCCATCAGATGGTAAGTTCACTGAAAGGGGAAATTGTTTTTTATTGATCTCTTTTTATCTCCAGTGTCTGATATGATCTGGCTAGCGTGAATGATCGAATCCATTAAGGTGACGCAGAGAGAAGCAGACATAATTTTTCACTACTTCTGCCTTCTGGATTTTCGTAAAATATCACATTGCTTTGGGAGAGTTTGAGAATTCAGGGAGGCTTTTTTTTTTTTTTTGGCTTGATCTCTAGGATGGTGAGAGGCAATCTGGAGGTTTAAAGTAACCACTGGAGAATAAGACAAAATCCCACCAAGGAGGGCAGCCACAGCCAAGGCAATCTCCATGGAGGTGTTCACCTGGCTGAGAGCATGAATTGGTGGCAGGTGCTACACAGACTGATGGCTTCTGGGAGTGGGACCAACAGAAGCATTTGCTTCGCTGTTCACTCATTGTAGACAGTGTTTGATAATCGGGACAATAAACTGTTATTCAATAAGCTATTATTCTATATTATTCTAAGGGCCACTCATCAGTGTGTCACCTGAGTGAGTAACATCAGGTTCCTTTTTGATAGAGGAGACAAAAACAGTCGCTTCAGGAGCTATCTTCTCACCATGTCTTCAGACTGATCATTCAATGTTTCTGGATCTCAGTGCCACATTTGTGACCTCAGGAGAGTTAACAGAGGTCTCTCTCTCCTTCAGTAGTTACGGGAGAATCAGACAAATTAATGTGTAAGAAAGTGTTTTATAGACTAAGCGTAGACAACTGACAGGGATGATTATCTTTCTAAAGACTTCATTGTCATGGCCTTCCCTGGTGGTCCAGTGGCTGGGAGTCCACCTGCCAATGCAGGGGACACCAGTGCAATCCCTGGTCGGGGAGGATCCCATGTGCATGCAAGGCAGCTGGGCCATGTACTGCTGGCTGCTGAGCCTGTGCCCTAGAGCCTGCGTGTTGCAGCTGCTGAGCTCATTTTGTGCACTATGTGTTTTGGGGATTTCTCTATTTTAAAAAATGGGATGATGTCATAGCCTTCCAAGCAAAAGGTCAGTAGGCTGATATGACTCAGGATACCCTGACTCACCTATGCCTTCTATTGGAAGAAATTTGACAATGAAGAATCTAAAGGAGAGACAAGGAACGAGCCAACCCAGAGGGCTCAGCCAGACCAGGAGAGACCCTCCTTTCCCACTCTTCCTCACAGCCATGGACTTAGTTCAGGAACTTACGCTCTCCCATGCCCCCTGCTGACTCATTTCTGCAACATCTTCCTAAGCTGTACTCTAATCCAAACCATTTCTCTGGGCTTCCTTGGTGGCTCAGTAGTAAAGAACTTGCCTGTCAGTTCAGGAGACATGGAATCTGTCCTGGGTTGGGAAGAATCCCCTGGAGGAGGTAATGGCAACCCATTCTAGTAATCTTGCCTGTGAAATCCTGTAGACAGAGGAGTCTGGTGGGCTACAGTCCACAGGTGTGCAAAAGAGTCAGATGCGACTTAGCAACTAAACAGCAACAATAATCCATTTCTCCACAGTTGCAGCTTTTTTGCCTAAAACTCTTCAGAAGGTTTCCCCACATTTTAGACTAAATCCATGCTTCTTTGCATGATACCCGAGGCTCTAAGATCTTCCTATCTCCTCCTCTCATGGTGGAATTGTAACAGCCACTTGGGTGAGCTCTTTTTCTCAGAATCAGCCATGCAGTTTTCCTTTCATCTCTGTGCAAAGGAAAACCTTTCTCCCTAGTTCATCTCTACTTATCCTTCAAGTTCAGCTCAGGTACCATCTCCTCCATGGAACTGTCCCTGACCCTTCCCTTAGTCTGAGTTTATTACACACACATCAAACTGTATTCTAAATGTTTACTTCTCTTCTTAAGGAAAGAGAGCTCACTTCTTTATCTGTGTACTCCCTAGCACTTTCAGTAGAGCCTGCCACAAAGTAGATGCTAAATAATGTTTGCTGAGTGAATGAATAAATGAACACATGAAAATCACATAGCCAGGAAATGACATTTGTTTGCAGCAGGCAAAGCATGTTTTAGAGATGTTCCCTGATGGAAGTTTTTGGCAGATAACGACAATAGATATTTGACTTCTGAGAACAATATCAGTATCATGTTAGACAGAGACAGAGCCTAATCCATAAATCTGGAGGTAAAAATAAGCAGTTTTCATCAGTGCCATGTGTTGAATGGCCTGCAAAATGCAGTTTCACAGCTTTCCAAATCCTGAAACTCTTATAGCTCCATGGGCAACCTGACTTCTGGAGGTTCTAGCACCATAAAGACCAGTTCTTCCAAGGGAACTTGGTTTATTTGTCAGATATAAAACCAGCTCTTCTGAGTAAAATCCTTAGTTCTTCAAGCTTGTGTGTTAACTTGCCAAAAAACATATTCCACCTCCTAAAGAGTGAGAAAGAGACGCTCTAGACCTGTGCAAGCAAGATGGTCACTAGTCAGATGTGGTTATCGAGCACTTGAAATGTGACTGGTCTGAACTGAGCTGTGCTTGAGGGTGAAGTGCCCGCTAGATTTTGAAGTCTTGCTATCAGAAAAAGGTAAAATATCTCATTATTAAATATATTATATTGATTACATGTTGAAATGATAATATTTAGGATACATGATATTATATAAAATATATGATTAAGATTAGTTTGACCTTTTTCCTAGTTACATTTTTATATGGCTACCACAAAATTTTAAATCACATATGTGGCTCACATGAGTGGCTTGCCGTGTATTTCTATTGGACGGCATTGCTTTAGAGGTTCAGACTACTCAGAGATAAGAGGTGACTGCTTAGAGGACTAACCCTCCAGCTGTTCTGAGGGGCTTATCTCTCAAAAGTTTAAGCACGTTTCTTGTGTCCTGAACAGGAAGCAGTGAATGGACAGTTTTCCTTTCTCCTAAAGGGAAAGTCATAGTCATCCTGAAGGTTGGCTGGGAGGTAGCGAGGCTGGCTAATGCTGATTGGTTCATGATACTGGAATTCTAGAATTTGTGTGTTATTTTCAATGATCAGTGTCTACTCCTGTGGACAGTTCTCACTTGTCTGGATGGTCAGTGTTCTTTTCTGACAAGTGCCTTCTTACTGGACATAGTTGGAAATTAATTAGACCCATGGTGAGCCTAAGAATGAATGGATTTTGAATAAGGCCCAAAGAGGTGCTCCAATATGTAAAAGGCTATACCTTTGGGGAGTTTTGCCTCTGCACAGTCTTTTTGCATCTTTTTTTTTCTTCTTGGTTGCATTCCAGTCAGAGAAGCTGCTCTGGTTTCTCGATTTGCAGGATACCACTATAAATGTGGGACATCTGGACCATTATTCAGGCACAGGGAAAAGAATGTTGCATGAACACTGGGAATTTGTCTCTCATTCCTAACTCTGATGTTACCCTAAGAAATAATTCCAGGACATTCTTCAATTTCCTGATTTGCAAATTTAGAGCTTGTCTCATATATTAATATTCAGAGCTTGTTTCATATATTAATACCTCACAGGGCTGCTGTGGGGATTAAATAAATCAATGTTCATGGGGAATTTCTAAAAAGAATAAAGTCCTTACTCAAAACTATGAACCTATTAGCATTTCTATATATTGTTTGGTTTATCTTAGTCTTGCTTTATTATAAAGCATGATTTCTCCTGCAGGCTTCTGAGAATGAAATTCAGACTGCTACTTCTACAATAAACATTCCAGCACCACAGGCCAAGTTAGAAGTAGATGAGTATTTTTAGGCAGTTCTTAAGGTCCAAATACGGTACATTCAACCTAGACTAATACAACATAAAAGTAATTTAGTAGTTTGTGAGTGGAGGTTAAGAAGGTCATGTTACAATGGTACAAGGCAATAGAGTTAATTTTCTATACACAGTTTGCTGAGACAATTAAGCTTTAGAAAGGGTTTTTTAAAAAATATGACAGTTAAATTTTGTTGAATTCAACAATAAAGGACTGAAGTGACAGCTAATTATAATAATAAATGCTTGAGCTGTAAACTTGAAGTATGCAGAATGATTTATGGGTACAAAAGTAGTATTTTAGCAAGTCACTGTATCAGGATAATGCATTTCCATTTTTTTCTAATTAAAATATGAAAGCCATGAAGTAGGAAAAAATGGGGCAATAAAATTCACCTAAGTGAATCTTGGTTAATATATTTGTTAAATGAATTTTCTAGGTCTGACTGAGCTTTCAAATAAATCCAGTGAAACCTATTTGATAAACTTTTATTGAAGGAAACAAAATCCATATGTATATATTCAGCAAGCTTCGGCAAGTAGTTTACTTCAATATTAAAAACGATGCAAAATAAAACTTCATGGTTAAAACTGGTACTTTTCTGCATATAAAAATAAATTTTCATAATGATAGCATATTCTTAACAATCATGAAGGTGATGTCAGAAATGTTACTAAATTGGTGTGGACCAGCTTTTGGTGGAAGTCACTGGTCTGTCACTAAGCCCAACATACAAACTGAGTATGTGTGGCCAGGCTTTTGCTGTCAATCATTTCTCCTATAGTTTTCAAGTTTTGATTCCAGTTCTCCCATGTGATATGGCTATCTTACATGGTTAGTAAGCACACTCTAGTTTGTTCATTCATGCATTCATTTGATAAATTTTTTAAAAGCATCTAACATCCAGATGCTGGGATTTCAGGTAATAACCCACAGGCAGGTGACTCCCCATTCCATTTCTCAATGTAGACAGCCAGACACCTGTTTGAGATTCTAAAACCAGCCTGTGGGGAAGTGGATGTAGGAGTCATGGGATTAAGAAGGCTTTGTTCATCCTTGAGAGGCTGAATATACAAATGGACAATAGCCAGACCATATATAAAAATACAACTCTAATCCACCACCTTCAGCAACCAGAGAGCCAAACAATAACCCCCTGCAGCAACTGCCCCCATAAAATGGTCAGCATTTGATTAATAACTACCAGCTACCCTCATTTTGCCTGGTTTCCAATTTAGAACTAACAACATAAACGTAAAAATGTACCCCTAATCGATTACATAGGATGCTGTGCTTAGTCACTCAGTTGTGTGCTACTCTTTGGGACCCCATGGGCTGTACCTCGCTGGGCTCCTCTGTCCATAGGGATTCTCCAGGCAAGAATACTGGAGGGGGTTGCCATGCCCTCCTCCAGGGGATCTTCCCAACCCAAGGATTGATCCCAGGTCTCCCACATTGCAGGCAGATTCTTTACCATCTGAGCCACCAGGGAAGCCCAAGAATACAGGAGTGGGTAGCCTATCCCTTCTCCAGGAGATCTTCCCGACTCAGGAATTGAACTGGGGTCCCCTGTATTGCAGGAGGATTCTTTACCATCTGAACCACCAGGGAAGCCCATTACATAGGATACCCTCCTTTTTAGTTAATTCTCCTACAATTTCCCTATGCTAACAGCCTTCAATCAGCTTCGTCCCATTTTTTCCACTACAAACGTTTCCACTCCTCTGTCTGTCTTTGAGCCTCTGCCAAATGCAAGTGGTAGTGGTTGATTATCTTATTCTCACTTGGGTGGTCTTCATTTATTTCCATGCCCCTGTTCACTTTCCTCTTGTGAGTATTGTTCAACGAACTCGCTGAAATCTCTTGAAGTCTTGTTTCTGAAAACTGAGGCCTTAACTATATCTCCCAAATTTGGGCTATTTTTAAATTTGGTCAGTTGCCTTCTAGGTATGACTATTGATGATAACCTGGAACAGCACAGGGTGTAGAATAAAGCTCTATGGTTAAGACATGTGAGATCTCCCTCCAAAGGGACACAGCCCCCAGCTTATGTCCCTTCTGGGCTGCTGTCCACCATGCTATACCTTTAACCAGGTCATGAGTCAGAGAGATTTACAAAATCTTTGCCCAAAATAGCAAATAAATGCCAGCACCTACAACATTCGCTTGATCTACTGATCTAGATAACTTATCAAAGAAAGAAAAAAGTTTCCTTGTCATCAGTTCTACTGGCTCCAATTTACTGAGCAGTAGCTGCAGTCTAGTGCTAGGGTGTGAGATCCTGTCTGATCTCTAACAATTGTAGGAGGTTGGTATCATTAATCAATTGTTGAGAGAAATTTAAGCTCAGGGAAATGAAAAAAACTTGCCTATGGTTATGTAATTATCAGATATAGAAAAAAATTAAATTTTAGTTTTATCTGACTCCAAATATTATGCCATATTGCCAAGCAATGCTGTTAGTGAAAGTGAAAGTGAAGTCGCTCAGTCGTGTCCAACTCTTTGCGACCCCGTGAACTGTAGCCCACTAGGCTCCTCTGTCCATGGGATTCTCCAGGCAAGAATACTGGAGTGGGTTGCCATTTCCTTCTCCAGGGGACCTTCCCGACCCAGGGATCGAACCCAGGTCTCCTGCTATGCAGGCAGATGCTTTAACCTCTGAGTCAACAACAAGCAAAAAATAATGAGGCCGGCAAAACATTAAATTCAGGTTTAGCTTCTATTTTCATAAGTATAGTGCCCACGTGACTACAAGCCAAAGTCTGCAGGGCCGGGCTACTTGTGAAGTTCCATATTGAATTTTGGGCCTCATGTTTTAAGAGGAACTTTAACCAAATGGATTACATTAAGAAAAAAAAAAAGTGGCCAAGATAGAGATCTTGAGACATCTCATCTAAGGAGCCATTATGGATACCTAGGATTATCACATCATTTAGGACAGATTGAGGTGGCAAGTGTTGCTGGGACATATGAAGGAAAATATTTAGAAATAAATTTCACTTGAGAATAACCTACTAACTGAATTTCATCTTGGGAAAGGTGAACAGGAGAGAGCAAGTGATGTTCCTATTTCTTTACTTAATTGCACAAATTAAGAGTATTTTATAATAGTAAACTGGTTTGGTGAGAATGGATCTCAGGAGAGACTAGAAAAGAGGATTTCCTACTTACGCCTCTTTTGAACAAAATTTCTGCCAAATTGTTACTTTGGAAATTGTAGAAGATAAGCATGGCTTTGTTACTGAAAACCTGTCTGTTAATACATTTCTTTTATATAAGATAGGGACGTCTAGCTCCTCATTTACTTTAGAATTCATATGCAAACAAAAAATGACCTTTTTGAGCAGCCCAGGTAATCTTCTGAATCAATATTGGAAGAATGAATCCTTTGTTTTCCTTCATTACATGTTGCCTAAGGAATATTAATTTTTTCTCTTTGCTATTGAATTGCTTTTCCTTTGGTTAGTTTTCATTTTGGCTCCAATATCTATTTCCTTGCATTACCAATGCCCACTTCCATAGGAGCTAAAACAGGTCTTTAGAAAATCATAAATTGTGAAAACGTCAGCTCAGTGGTAGCGCTGAACAGGGTAGGAGGATGTGCTATAAAGCAATGCCCTCCTCTTGCCCACTGGCACATCTACTCAGTCGTCAAAACTCTGCCTCAGTGCTTTGTTCTTTTAATTGAAAGAAAAAGGGACAAGAAGAGGGACTCAAAGACACTTTAAGTCTCAGCACCCTTCCTCATCGGTAACATCAGGCTATGACTTCAACCCACAGAGACTAGGAAGAAGTGACCAGTTTGGCGAGGCAGAAGGAGTACAATTCCTGTCACCATCCTACAAAATGGTTATTGTCAGAAATAGGAGCTGTGATGCAATCAGTAGCTTTAGGGTCAATCAAGAAACTATTACTATTCAGATGCCCAAGTTGTTAGGTTAAAAAGTTCAGTTCAGTTCAGTTCAGTCGCTCAGTTGTGTCCAACTCTTTGCGACCCCATGAACCGCAGCACGCCAGGGCTCCCTGTCCATCACCAACTCACGGAGTTCACTCAAATCCACGTCCATTGAGTCGGTGATGCCATCCAGCCATCTCATCCTCTCTCATCCCCTTTTCCTCCTGCCCTCAATCCCTCCCAGCATCANTCTTTGGTATTCCTTTCTTTGGGATTGGAATGAAAAGTGACCTTTTCCAGTCCTATGGCCACTGCTGAGTTTTCCAAATTTGCTGGCATGCTGAGTGCAGCACTTTCACAGCATCATCTTTCAGGATTTGGAATAGCTCAACTGGAATTCCATCACCTCCAATAGCTTTATTCATAGTGATGGTTTCTAAGGCCCACTTGACTTCACATTCCAGGATATCTGGCTCTAGGTGAGTGATCACACTATGAAAAGCAAAAGCATCAATACTAGCCAATTTCTTTACTGTTTCTCCAACTGCCCACTGGACATCAGAACAGCCCCTACCCCCTGATATTCCCCATTTCTGCTGATGGTATGGTCCTTCTCCTTGTTGGCCTAGGTCCATCCAGATGCTGGAACAATATCCATTATTCTCTCTGGCTCATTCCTTATAACCAGTCAGCCCCTGTGACACAGCTTTACCATGTCTTTTCTGTTGCAGTACTTTCTAGTTCTCATAGTCAGTCTGAGATCTGTACAGCAGGCTAGAAATTCAGGTAGGGTTTCTATGTTGCAGTTTTGAGATCAAATTCCTTCTTCTGAAAACCTGAATCTTTGCTCTTAGGGTCTTCAGTTGACTAGATGGGGCCCTTCCACATAAGGGAGGATAATCTGTTTTACTCAGGTCTACCTATTTAAATGTTGTTGCTAAGTTGTGTCTGAGTCTTTGTGATCTCATGGACTGCAGCATGCCAGGCTCCTCTGTCCTCCATTATCTCCTAGAGTTTGCTAAAATTCATGTCTGTTGAGTCAGTGATGTTATCTAACCATCACATCTTCTGCCATCCTCTTCTCTTCCTGCCCTCAGTCTTTCCCAGCATCGGGGTCTTTTCCAAAATGAGTCAGCTCTTTGCATCAGGTGGCCAAAATATTGGAACTTCAGCTTCAGCAATGGTCCTTCCAATGAATATTCAGGTTTTATTTCCTTTAGGATTGACTGGTTTGATCTGCTTGCAGTCCAAGGGACTCTCAAGAGTCTTCTCCAATACGACAATTTGAAAGCATCAATTCTTCAGTGCTTTATGATTCAAATCTCTCGTCTGTACATGACTACTGGAAAAACCATAGCTTTGACTACATGGATCTTCGTTGGCAAAGTGATGTCTAAAGGTTAATCACATCTAAAAAAATACCTTCACAGTAACATCTAGACTGGTATTTGAATAAACAAATAGGCATGTCAGCTTAGCCAAGTTGATATATAAAATTAAACTTCACACCATCATAATTCAGTCCTGTCACTTTTCCCCTTTAATCTTGGCCACAGAGTCTCTATTCATGCTTTCCTCACTCAGCTTGAGCACTTTCTCTAGGTTTGTTCCAGAGTTGTCAGGTCCTGGCCCTTCACAGATCTTCAGTGTTTCTCCCATAGCTTGTAGGATTGAATCCACATCCTGCCCTGGGTTGTTTTGATTACCAACACAGTCACTGGAAGACCTCATCTTAGAGCTCCTATGTTCCCTGCTCCAACAGCTGGCTTGTTTTAAGATATATCTTTCAATAAAGATAGAATAAGATGGACAGAGGAGCCAGGCAGCCTACAGTCCTTGGGGTTGCAAAAGAGTCAGACATCACTTAGAGACTAAACAATAACAATAAGATTAAAATACACATTAACAGAGTCAGACAGGCCTATTCCTATTTGTTATAATTATATTTTAAATTTTTATTTAAATATTTCCCCTATACAGAATTGCCAGATTCACATGAGCAAGGAACCCACTGAATCTTGCCTCCAAATCCAGGCTGTAGTTCATTTCAGAGGGTATATTTGAAAATTTATAAAAGCAACTTTTACTAAAAATATGATTTTCACTTTTTCCTTTTCAGCTTCTTTTAGTTCAGCATCACGCCTCCAGAACCCTGTGGTTTGAAGACTTGTGCCCTTTTCCTTCTGTTTCACACACTGGTTAGTCTTTTGTTTGGTTTGTTAGTGCTACGTTTTTTGTTTCCTCCTTCGTGATTTTAGGAGCTCTCTTTTCCCTTCCACAGGACTCCCTGTGGCCACAGATTCTAGGGGAGCACCTAGAATCACTGCAGGAGAATATAGAAGCACACACACATTGACTTCTAGTCTTTGAAATTCAACTCAGATAATTGCGTTTGGGGAACTTAAATACTGAATAACAGTAGGCATCATTCTGTGGCCATCATGTCCTGGGTTTGCAATCAGAAAGATGTGAATGGAAAGACAAATATCATATGATGTTGCTTATATGTGGAATCCTAAAAAGAGTACAAATGAACTTATCTACAAAAAAGAGTTACAGATGTAGAAAACAGACTTGTGGTTACCAGGGAAGTATGTTAGTTGCTCAGTTGTGTCTGACTCTACAGAAGGACTATAGCCCACCAGGCTTCTCTGTCAATGGAATTTTTCAGACAAAAAACACTGAGGTGGGTAGCCATTCCCTTCTCCAGGGGATCTTCCCAACCCAGGGACTGAACCCAGGTCTCCTGCATTGCAGTTAGATTCTTTATTGTCTGAGCCACCAGGAAAGTACCATGGTTACCAGGGGGCAAGGGATAAATTAAAGATCAGGACTGACATATACACACTACTATATATAAAACAAATAACTAATAAGGACCTGTATAGCACAGAGAACTCTATTCGATATTTGGAAATGGCCTATGTGGGAAAAGAATCTAAAAACAGTGTATTGATGAATATGTATAGCTGATTACTTTGCTGCACACCTGAAACTAACTCAACATTGTAAATCAACTATATTGTAATAATTTTTTTTTAAAGAAAGATGTGAATGAGTGAAGGTATCTAGATGAATAGCATTGTTAGCTATTCTTAAAGAAAAAAGAGTTAGAGGAAATTTATTGTATAGCATGACAGAGAAATCCTGAAAGAAAATGATTTTTCATAATGTAATTTATTTAAAAAAATTATTAGCATGAAGTAAGAGAGAAGGGTTTGGAACTAGATTGCCTTGGTTTGAATTCTTGCTTTGCAGCTTCTTGGAAGGTGACCAACGTGTGTCTCAATTTCCTCCTTTGTAAAATAAAGTGATAATAGTAGTATTTAAAAGAAAGGGTTATTGTGAAAATTGAATGCGTTCATATTCATTACATCACTTTGCCGATAAAGGTCCATATAGTCTAAGCTATATTTTTCCAGTAGTCATGTACAGATGTGAGAGTTGGCCCATAAAGAAGAATGAACACTGAAGAATTGAAGCTTTTGAACTGTGGTGCTAGAGAATTGTCTTGAGAGTCCCTTGGACTACAAGAAGATCAAATCAGTCAATGCTAGAGGAAATCAGTCCTGAATATTGATTGGAAGGACTGATGCTAAAGCTGAAGCTCTAATCCTCTGGCCACCTGAAGCAAATAGCCAACTCAGTGGAAAAGACACTGATGCTGGGAAAGATTGAGGGCAGGAGGAGAAGGGGATGACAGAGGTTGAAATGGTTGGATGGCATCACCAACTCCATGGAAACGAGTTTGAGCAAACTCTGGGAGATAATCAAGGCCAGGGAAGCCTGGCATGTTGCAGTTCATGGATGAGGGTCATAAAGAGTTGGATAGAACTTAGCAACTAAACAAAAACACTATAGACTTAAGGTAATAATTGATAGTAATAATCTGATTTCACTAGAAAACTTCACAAAATATAAAGCTAAAGGAATAGGTTGGGTTTGATACTTAGAAAATGTATTATAATTTTTCATGCAAATATTAGTCTCACACACATTTCTCAAATGAAAAAATCTGTTCTAACACATGAGCCCTGCTGTGCAATGGGTTATGTCTCATGAAGTAAACCAAGGAAAGAGCCCATAGAATCAAGCACAGGTGAAAGGAAAACATTTAAAATAGATGATACAAGTATAACAACATGATTTCAGATAGCAAAAACTAAGGGGAAAGGGTGGACAAAGAGACAACATGCGTGCCTATGTGTGGAGAGGAAGCAGAGAAATGGTGATGTAAGAGAAGTAGGTTAGCAGCTGACATATAGACTGTTGTTGTTATTTAGTCATCAAGTTGTATCTGACTCTTTGTGACCTTGTGGACTGTAGCCCACCCGCTTCCTCTGTCCATGCGATTTCCCCAGGCAGTAATACTGGACTGAGTTGCTATTTCCTTCTCCAGGGGATCTTCCTGACCCAGGGATCAAACCTACATCTCCTATGTCTCTCACACTGGCAGGCGGAGTCTTTACCACTGAGCCACCTGGGGAGCCCGAGATTATGAATTATAAAATGAGTTATTTCAAAATTCTTAAAATATACTCACTGCATACTTAAGAAATAGCATGATAATTCATTTATGTTTTTAAAAATATAACTTTGTTGGTATATTTGAGCTGAAGGAAAGAAACATAAGAAGTCCACTTAGTTTACCCTCCCTCTCATTCTGGGTTTAGACGGTGGTGGTGGTGGTTCAGTCACTAAGTTGTGTCTGACTCTTGCAACCCCATGGACCCCCTGCCAGGCTCCTCTGTCCAGGGGATTCTCCAGGCAAGAATACTGGAGTGGGTTGCCATTTCCTTCTCCCTCTGAGAACAAACCAGGATGAGGTCAGAGGGACATCTCTTCCAGAGAGACTGGAGGGCTCAGTGCCATGCAGTGCCAACAGTGGAGAGGTTGTGATTCTCGAGTTCCTACTGAGNGGCAAGAATACTGGAGTGGGTTGCCATTTCCTTCTCCCTCTGAGAACAAACCAGGATGAGGTCAGAGGGACATCTCTTCCAGAGAGACTGGAGGGCTCAGTGCCATGCAGTGCCAACAGTGGAGAGGTTGTGATTCTCGAGTTCCTACTGAGAATGACAGTAAGTGAAGCATAGGAGTTGGCTTGTCTTTAAGAAAGAAGCTTGATTAGTCATGGTACAGAGAACCAGGTCCAGGTACTTGCCCACTGCTTCCTCTGGTCTTCTCTATAACTGAAAGGAAACTAGCTACCATTTAGAAATGTGGAAATAAGGAAAATTCATAAAATAGGGTTTGCTCTTCATATGAATAGGAAATAACTTGCACCTTATCTTCTCTCTGTTTAAAGTGGGGAAATTTGCATATTTTATAATGGTGATACATTTAAAAAGGAAATAATATCTAAATGACTACACAGAGTAAACATTGCAAAGCTCAACTTACTTTCCGACAAAATAAACAACTAAAAGCAAAGATAAAGGAATAATCCTCAAGCAGAGAAACCAATACTTGAATATATGTCTGTCTGTCTCTATAAGGAAAAGAGCAGAAGGAAATAGAGAAAATAAAGATTACTTGCTCAAAAATTTGGAGAAAAATGTCATTAAACCTCAATAATTCAAACCTCATGCAAATGGAATTAATAGAACTTTAAACTCTATCAGTTAATAACAGAAAGATAAAATAAAATTTAGTGGTAGGAAAACATACTTTCTTAAAAAAAGAGCAAATCAAGTTAAAAACCACTTAGCAGGGGAGAGGAGTCAAGATGGTGAAACAGGAGGATGTGGAGTTCACCGCTTCCCACAAATGTATCAGGAATACATCAGGGTTTCTCTGGTGTCTCAGTGGTAAAGAATCCACTTGCAAGTGCAGGAGACATGGCTTAGATCCCTGATCCAGGAAGAGCCCACATGCTGTGGAGCAACTAAGCCTGTGTGCCACAACTATCGAGCCCGTGCTCTAGAGCCTGGGGGCCACACCTACTGAAGCCCACATGTGCCCTCGGGCCATGCTCCACAACCAGAGAAGCCGCTGCAATAAGTAGCCCATGACTGCATCTAGAGAGTAGCCCTTGCTCTCTGCAACTAGAGTAAAGGTCGTGCAGCAATGAAGACCCAGCACAGCCCAAAATTAATTAATAAAAAAAGAATACATCTACTAACAGAACCGTTCTCACAGAGCACTTGCTGACATTAGCAGGGGACCTTGGGCACCTGAAACAACAAGAAAAATGTTCACACAACCAGGTAGGACAAAGAAAGGCAAATAGAAACAAGGAAATGGGATAAAGTCTTGCATCTCTGGAGGGGAGCTGAAGGAAAGGAAAGGTTTCCACCCCTGGGGAAGCCCCCTCATCAGCAGGGAGATCAGCTGGGACAGAAGAGGAGCTCTGGGGGCTCAGAGGAGAGGGCGGCAACCTGTCTATGGCAGGCAGGACCCCATAAGACCTACATAGATGGTAAGTGCCAGAGCCCTCTGGCCTCAGCCTGAGATGCATGTTTGCTGATGCAGAAGTGGGGTTGGGTGCTGGAATGTAGGGTTTGGAGAGCAAACTCAGTGAGGGGACAGCTGCTGGCTGTAAAGAGACAGTCTGAAGGAATGAGAGCAAGAAACTCCACAACTGGAAATGTTTGTAGAAGAAGCCTGGGCCACCATAGCCACAGGGTGCCATTGTTGAATGGCCCTCAAGCAGTGGGGCCACTGCTGCAGCCCCCTTCCCCATGTGCTGGTCCCTGCCTCCATGGGCACTGGGAGGGGCACTCACCTGAGTAGCTCACACACCCTACCCATCGCTGCCTCTCTCTGTCCACCTGGGCAGGCATGTGTGTTCCAAGGCAGCCTTGGGAGTAGATGCTTGTGGAAGACACATACAAAAGTGGGGCTGAAACCATAGCTGAGATCCAGGGGCCCTGTGACTAAGGAGGAAGAGCTCAAATCTCTCCATGGACTTACACCCCCACTGCTGACTTTGGAAACTCAGCGACTGTGGGATATTTGAACAGATAAATGCTCCCATAGCTGAGACAGGTGTAGGGCTAGGGCCTATGGGCTTTGTGGGCATAGACATGCCAGGATTCTGTTCTCTGCTCAGACACTCAGTTGTGTCTGACTTTCTGCGACCCTACTGGACCAGGTCAAAATCTAAGCTGCCTCCATAGCCCCCACAGTGGGTCCTGATGCATGGTTACTGCAGTCCTGGGACCTGACTGGTGGATACGCACAGATGGTCTGGTGAAAACAATGCCCAAGAGACACCAGGGCCAACTGCCAGCATACCCACAGTTACAGTAGGGTAACTGTGCCACCAACAGTGTGATTGGTGAGGCAGCACGGGGTGTGAAAAGTGACACAACAGAGCACACCCACAGGTGAACAGCTCCAGAGGAGGAATACTCCGCGGCTTCCCTGCTAGCAGGAGTGTTGAATCCCATCTACCTCACATCGCAGGTCAGAAACATGGCTAAGATACAGATCTGGAAGTCTCTACTCCAACCACTGGGGAGCCAACCCCATCTCAGTGACAATCACAGGGCAGAGAAGAGGCCCTGCTCAATACCCGGTGCAAACTCCGGTCACCACAACATCAATCCCACTGTTATCAAGGAGATAAAGATCAGCATACATGGAGAAAAGAGGTGGCAGACATCCACTGTAAAAACAGCCTTCACATAAAAAAATATCAAACCCATATAGGCTACACAGAGAAGGTTCCATATAAAAAGAGCCTTTTAAGAGAGTCTATTGCTATTGTTTAGCCACTAAGTTGTGAGGACTCTTTGAGACCCCATGGACTGTAGCCCGCCAGGCTCAGCTGTCCAAGGGATTCTTCCCCATGCTGTGATCAAACCCACATCTCCTGTGTCTCCTGCGTTGGCAGGCAGATTCTTTACCACTGTACCATCATGGAAGTCCAGAGAGGCTGAGGGTCAAGCAGCAGGAGGAAGAACCCCCAGAGGGAATGGCTGCCCACTCTACTATTCTTGCCTGGAGAATCCCATGGACAGAGAAGCCTGGCGGGCTACAGTCAGGGGGTCACAAAGAGCTGGACACCACTGAGTGACTAAGCGCAGCCTAGCACGTGCTCTAAAGGATGTGGGAATAGCACCTGAGTCATAAAAGCACTGAAGCCATGGCGGTTCTTTAGGTGAAATGGTTCTGACAAGGAAAGGCTTATTATTTTGCTTTAATTGAGGGTAAAACTACTAAAACTGTGCAGTTAAAAATAATAAATGCTGTAGGTTTAAATTCTCTCAATCACAGTAGAGGTGACTGAGGGTTTTATGGAGGTGGTAGTTTTGATGCTGACAAAACTCTATATAGTGAAAAGATTACCTGTCCCAGAGACCGCCAGTCCAAACCGGCACTGCCGATGTAAACATGCTGTTTGTCCACAATCCAGAAGGAGGACTGCAGTCGGCCCTTGTTGTAGGCAGTCATGTTCATGTAGGTCACCTCAGCTCCTAGGAGTTTAAGGAAATCCCAGTTAGCCTCTGTGCCAAGGCCCTGAACACGCAGTCACCTACCCGCAGCAACACTCATGGCCTGCAGCCACCACAGCCGGCACTCGGGGAAGCCACATACTTACATTAGTTTAGTTCACAGAGGACCCCTGAGGAGCTACTTTATTCCCAAAAAGGATACAAAGGAATAAAAGAGAATACGTTTTCCCTACGATATGGTAAGATCGTGGCTTCTCAAGTCAGATCTGACTCAGACCCCTGCCCCTTGATTTATCATTCAGATGGTGAGATAGGCGTGCCATGCTCTTCTTTTACTTTTGGGTTACTTTTCACACAGTTTTGCAATCAGTAAAATGTTGGTCTTTCTTAATAATATAGCTTTCCTCAACAAGGAACTGGCCTTCATTTTCTTTATTGATTTGTATATTGATTTATAATATTGCATTAGTTTCAGGTGTACAGCAAAGTGATCCAGTTACACACACACACACACACACACACAGAGTTGTATCCGACTTTTTGCGACCCCATGGAATACATAGTCCATGGAATTCTCCAGGCCACAATACTGGAGTGGGTAGCCTTTTCCTTCTCCAGGAGGTCTTCCTGACCCAGGGATTGAACCCAGGTCTCCCACATTGCAGGTGGATTCTTTACCAGGTGAGCCACAAGGGAAGCCCAAGAATACCAGAGTGGGTAGCCTATCCCTTCTCCAGCGGATCTTCCCAACCCAGGAATCAAATTGGGGCCTCCTGCATTGCAGGAGCTATCAGGGAAGGCCTCCTCCCCCACCCCCACCAACACACACACATGGCTACATTTCAGGATACAGAAAGGAAGAGTAATTTACACTATAAACTTAACCTATAACTCTTGGGAATATGTTAAGTATGCATCTGGGTTCTTGTGGCAGGAAGATAGAAAGAGGAAGCTGGGAGAGGATCTGAGGTGAAGAAAGCATCCAGGAAGACTTGCTCTGTGGGTGGAGCAAGCTCTTTATCCTAGATAAGTACAGGCACATGTTCCTTAGCTTCAGCTGTCCTGGAATAGTAACATCCCAGAGGACGAACAGTTGGGAAAGGCGGAATCTGAATGTCCAAAGTGGGGAGTTACCATGGCAATCATGGAAAGACCCAAATCTGCATGGAGGGTGTGATACCCCGGAGGCAGTTGCCAGTGCTCCTAAGTGGATGAAGAGCAGCATTTGTCTTTGGAGAGTGTTAGTTTCCTAGAGCTGCCATGACAAAGTACCACAAACCGAGCGGCTTAAAACAACGGAAACTTATTCTTCCTTAGTTCTGGAGATTAGAAGTTCAAGATGTCAGCAGGGCCATGCTCCCTCTGAAACCTGTAGAGGAGAATCCTTTCTTGCTTCTTCCCAGCCCCTTGTGTGCCATCCATCTTTGGCATTCCTTGGCTTACACATGCATCACCCCAATCTTCCCACCTCTGTTGCCACATGACGTATTCTCCCTACGTGTCTCTGTCTTCTCTTCTTATAGTGACACCAGTTATGCTGGATTAAGGGCCCACCCTGCTACAGCATGACCCTATCTTAATTAATTATATCTGCAAAACCCCTATTTCCAAATAAGTTCACAATTGGAGGTACAAGGTAGGGTAGGTCTTCAACTTGTCTTTGGGCAGACACAACTCAATCCATAACAGAGAACTTGGCCAGTTTAAATGGCTGTGCCCTTCAATAGCATTAGACAGACCAGCACTAATGGAACCATTTTCTCATCTCTGGAAGAAGAGCACAAAGGTGACCTTGGGTTTACTTCAGAAAAACGCATAAGAATAAAAAGGATGGAGGACCATTTACAAGCCATCAAAGATAACATCAAGCGTGTTAACAGTCATACAATAGGGCTCCCATAAGGAGAAGAGAGAGAGAGAGAAAGGGGAAGAGAACGTATTTGAAGACATAATGGCTGAAAACTTCCCTAACCTGGGGAAAGTAGCAGACACCTAGGTCCAGGAAGCACAGAGAGTCCCAACCAGGATCAACCCTAAGATGACCATACCAAGACAAGTTGTAATTAAGATGTCAAAAGTTAAAGATAGAATATTAAAAGCAGCAAGGGAAAAGCAATGAGTTACCTACAAGAGAACTCCCATGAAGCTCTCAGCTGAATTTTCAGCAGAAATCTGCAGGCCAGAAGGGAACTGTACAGTATATTTAAAAAGAAGAAAGAGGGAAAGCTACAACTAAGAATACCTGAGTAGGCTTTCATTCAGGTTTGATGGAGAAATCAAAAGTTTTACAAACAAGTCAAAGCTAGCACCACTAAAGCAGCTTTATAGTGAAATGTTAAAGGGATCAGAAACATGAAAATTATGAAAGAAAAAAAACTTCATTGGTAAAGGCAAATATATAGTAAAAGTAGTATGGATTTCAGCCTACTAGGCTCCTCCATCCATGGGATATTCCAGGCAAGAATATTGGAGTGGGTTGCCATCGCCTTCTCCAGATAAAGGTAGTAGGAAGGATAAAAGACAAAAGCAGGGAGAATTAGATGAAGGCAACTGAAAGGTACAAAGTTCCATTTATAAGATAAAGAAGCACTATTGATGTACAACATAATAAATATGAGTAACAATACTGTATGTTAGAGATGAAAGTTTTAAAAAGAGTAAATCCTTAGAGTTCTCATCACATTTTTTTTTCTATTTATTTAGTTTTGTATCTATATGAGATGATAGACAGTAAACTTACTGTGATGAACATTTCATGATGTACATAAGTCAAATCCATCTTAAACATAGTACTGTATGTCAATAAAACTGGAAGAAATAAAAACAAATTCAAGCATATCAAATAAAGTGCAAAATTTAAAATGATCAGGATGTGCTTCATCCCTGCTGTTCAGATGGCAAGGGGGTACTAAATATCTGAAAGATCAGAAAGGTGTGACCCCATCACTCTACTAAGGAACCCCAAGTGAAGGCTGAGAGCTTGGAAGACAGTGATAGCTCTGCTAAGCCCACAGCTACATGGCCAATGGAGCTGTGTGGAGAGATCAAGCAATATATAATAGCAGTAACTCCCACTTACTGAACAGCCCTTTATGAACAGGTCAAGACAGCTGTTACAACACATGGTATATCATTTTTCCCCCTACAAATGACTGGACCTGATGTAAGAAAACCCACTGAAAATATTTGATGATATATCTGGAAAACTATTTATCTACATATGGTTTTGAAATATCACTTTTTTTTTATTAAGAATTATTTCTTTTTTCTATCTGAATCTAATTCCCATCTATTTCTGAAGATACATGCTTTATTTTAATTTGTACCTTAATTTATATATTATATTTATATAATTTATATATTTACAAATATATATTTAGTTATATTCAACTCAGAAAACTAAGATCATGGCATCCAGTCCCATCACTTCATGACAAATAGATGGGGAACAGTGGAAGACATTATTTTGGGGGGCTCCAAAATCACTGCAGATGGTCACTGCAGCCATGAAATTAAAAGACGTTTGCTCCTTGGAAGAAAATTTATGACCAACCTAGACAGCATATTAAAAAGCAGAGACATTAGTTTGCCAACAAAGGTCTATCTAGTCAAGGCTATGGTTTTTCCAGTAGTCATGTATGGATGTGAGAGTTGGACCATAAAGAAAGCTGAGTGCCAAAGAATTGATGCTTTTAAACTGGTGTTGGAGAAGACCCTTGAGAGTCCCTTGGACTGTAAGGAGATCCAACAAGTCCATCCTAAAGGAAATCAGTCCTGAATAGTCATTGGAAGGACTGACTTTGAAGCTGAAACTCCAATACTTTGGCCACCTGATGCGAAGAACTGACTCATTGGAAAAGACCCTGATGCTGAGCAAGATTGAGGGTAGGAAAAGAAGGCGATGACAGAGGATGAGATGGTTGGATGGCATCACTAACTCAACGGATATGAGTTTGAGTAAGCTCCAGGAGTTGGTGGTGAACAGAGAGGCCTGGTGTGCTGCAGTCTATGGGACTATTCTTGCAAAGAATCGGACACGACTGAATGACTGAATTGAACTGACTGAACCATCAGTCAAATTAAAATAAACATCCTGTCAAAATACTCTTCATGATGACACAAAAGGAAATACATTTTGATTAAAATACATTTTGATTAAAAGTAGAAAATAAAGCTCTACACTCCCTTTGGTGATCATGAAAGAAAATCAAACAAAGCTATCTCTAAGTTTACTTCTAGAAAGTCACCTGTTGAAAGCATATTACTAGAGCTTTAGTAAATTTTATGATATATCATTTATATATTCAAGAGAAAAGATGTAACTTATAAGAAAATTATGTAGCTCCATTACAAATGGACATTGGTGAATCCCCCTTCTTATTAAAAATAAAAACTAAAAGTTCATTTATCTGATTAAAGTAGTGTTTCCCACTCAGTGATGATTCTGTCCCTTTCCCCCATGAAACCTGTGGCAATAACTGGAGACATTTTGGACTGTCAGAACTGGTTAGAGAAACACTACTAACTTCCAGTGGGGAGAGTTCAGAGATATGGCTAAATACCTGGCAATACACTAGACAGTCTCCCACAACAAAGACTTATCCTGCCCAAAATACTGACAGTCTCACAAGTGAGATATCTTGCATAAAGCTGTTTGTGTGTTTATGCTTGAACCCATATTCCTACCAGTTTTCTCTGATACAACCGTGATCCTGAATTTAGTGTGTATCGTTGTCAGATTTTTAAATATTTTATCCCATGTTAATGTATCCCTGATAGCATTATAAAAAATGAGTTGATCACCAGCTTTTGAACACAGAGAGTTAAGGAATCTTAAGCATATATCAAAGGGAAATGTATCAGTATTAGTAATTACAGATTTCTGGAAAGGCTTATAGATGTTTCCTGAAAGCAAAGTTTGCAGCAGAAATCTATCTTACCAATCAAGTGTCTCTTCTTCTGAATGTATTGATTTGTGTGAGCAATGAAAAAGGTCATAGCCTATTCTTGGGAGCTTTAATAAAACCAGTACAATTTAATCAATTTAATCAGCAACATTTTGGAATCCATTGGCCTGAAGGTTAAAGGGAACACCAAAGGGTAAAAATCACCAGTCATGACGTATTTGTCTTCAAATCATTCAGTGAGTGATATTTGAAAATTTTTTAGACAATCAGCTATATGCTTCAGTCATGGAAAAAGTGAATCTTAAGTGCACATTTCAGTTTTAATTCTAACATATCTATTCAAATCCTGTCAAAACTATGTTGTAGAATTTTTCATAGGTTGTCTTTGATACTTTGCTTTTAGTCTACAGATCTGGGCTCACAGGGACCATTTCCAGGGAAATGCCATGCTTTGTTATTGCCTCATAGTTAAAAAGTCATGCTATCTATAGGAATGCTTGATTTAAGGAAGCATTAGACCTTAAAATAAAATTATATTTAAAAACAAAATTTGCTTACAGTAAATGCTGGAGAGGGTGTAGAGAAAAAGGAACCCTCCTACACTGATGGTGGGAATGAAAACTGATATGTTCACTGTGGAGAACAGTATAGAGGTTTCTTAAAAAACTAAAAATAGAGTTGCCGGATGCTCCTGCAATCCTATTTCTGGGCATATATCTGGAAGAAACTCTAATTTGAAAAGATATGCACCCCAATGTTCATAGTGGCACTATTTACAAAAGCCAAGTCATGGAAGCAACATGAAAAGCCATCAACAGATAACTGAATAAAGAAGACATGGTATATATACACAATAGAGTATTAATCAGCCATACAAAAGAATGAAATAATGCCATTTGCAGCAACATGGATGGACCTAGAGACTACCACATTAAGTGAAGTAAACCAAAGAAAAATAGGTATTACTTATATGTGGAATCTTAAAAAATGATATAAACGAATTCATTGACAAGACAGAAGTAGACTCACAGACACAGAAAACCAACCTATGGTTACCAAAGGGGATACCCGAAATGTGGGAAATAAATTAGGAATTTGGGATTAACATATACACACTATTATATGTTAATTCCAAATTTAAACAACAAGGATCTACTGTAAAGCACAGAGAGCTATATTCAATAATTTTATAAAGACCTATAATGCAAAATAATATGAAAAAGAATATATATATATGGCACTGAAACATGTGTGCTGTCGTGTGGGAAACGAATCATTGGTCTATATTCAGTTCAGGATACAGGATGCTTGGGACTGGTGCACGGGGATGATCCAGAGAGTTGATGTGGAGTGGGAAGGGGGGGTTTCAAGATTGGGAACTCATGTACACTTGAGATGAAAAAAAAAAATAAAATTAATTAATTTAAAAAAAGAATATATATATAAATTGAAATATATAGTTAATTTACAATGTTCAGTTCAGTTCAGTTCAGTTACTTAGTCGTGTCCGACTCTTTGCAACCCCATGAATCGCAGCACGCCAGGCCTCCCTGTCCATCACCAACTCCCAGAGTTCACTCAGACTCATGTCCATGGAGTCAATGATGCCATCCAGCCATCTCATCCTCTGTCGTCCCCTTCTCCTCCTGCCCCCACTCCCTCCCAGCATCAGAGTGTTTTCCAATGAGTCAACTCTTCGCATGAGGTGGCCAAAGTACTGGAGTTTCAGCTTTAGCATCATTCCTTCCAAAGAAATCCCAGGGCTGATCTCCTTCAGAATGGACTAGTTGGATCTCCTTGCAGTCCAAGGGAGTCTCAAGAGTCTTCTCCAACACCACAGTTCAAAAGCATCAATGTTATGATATATAAAAATATATATAACACTTTGCTGTATACCTGAAACTAACACTATAAATTAACTATAATTTTTAAAATGCTTAAAAATAAAAAAATCATTGCCAAGAAAAATTAAATTTTGCTTAAATTATACATAATAAACTATACCAAAAATTCCACATTCAAAACAGATAGGTGAAACATGATCTAAAATGGCTCATCAGTTGTAATAAAACAAGATAAGGCCTGGGATGTTGGTGGCCAGAGCTCATACTTATTACTACCTCTCTCTTCCTCCTCCCTCCTGGAGTTGCACAACTATTTATCCAGATAACAAGACGGGGAGCAGAGAACGAAGAGCCCTCCTGAGCTTCTGTCTCAGTGCCAGAGCTCACTGGAACGAGGTGTCCTGCCAGAGCCCAGTACTGCTGCAATACCAGGGAGGACGGGGACCCAGAAGCTTCATAGGTTGACTTTCTTGGCAAAGCCCACTCACTCTACCTTACCATTTGCTGTCCCAGTAGTTACAGAAGACTGCACAGCCAAATCTGCCAGTTTTCTAAGGTAGCAAGCCTACCTACATTGAACATGGCAGTTCACCTAACACAAATCAACAGCCTAGAGGAGGCAAGTCAAGTAGAAAAAGCATAT
Organism: Neotragus moschatus; assembly: GCA_006410615.1. Classification (NCBI taxonomy): domain Eukaryota; kingdom Metazoa; phylum Chordata; class Mammalia; order Artiodactyla; family Bovidae; genus Neotragus; species Neotragus moschatus. Next base: position 487,272 of record SJYA01002201.1, on the reverse strand, counting down.
GGCTACTGCTGAGGCAAATCAAACAGAGGAAACAGGAATTCTTAAGGACATTTGAGAAGATATTCCAAAAGGGTAATCCTAGAACAAGATGTTCATAGGAATTAAGAGGATCCAAAACCAAATTCAATCAAGTCAACTTAATATAAGACAAGCATTGCTGATAACCAAAATAGTGATCCAGAAGTTCAAATTCAACATGATTTACAACACAGAATGAACCTAAAGGAATGGAAATGACCACTGAAAAGCTGATGCATAAAGGATACATTAGGGGAACTAGTAACTCAAGGTCTGCAAGTGAGAAAAAAAGGTCTACTTAAAAGAAGAAAGAAAGGTTGATAAATAGGACTTTTAGAAGTATGCAATTAAAGAATTTGAAAATCTATTTATGAGAGTTCCAGAGAGAACAAAAATCAGAGGGAAAAAAATTATAAAAGATGCTAATGGTGTCTCCTAGTTGTAACTACCAAAAATGTCTCCAGACATTGCCTCAAAACCTGTCCCCTGTTTGTTGACAAAACCTCCCCTGGAGGAGAACCAGTATCATAGGTGCAGGGCAGGAAGGTATTTATTGAGTCATTCTTATAACTTTTCTGTGAATTTGAATTCTTTTCCAAATAAATTTTAAAAAATAAAATAAATTATAAAGAAAATTTCTAAGAACTGAGGACATAAGTTTCTCAAATATAAAAGCCTCCACAAGAATATACAATGGAGAAAGACAATCTCTTTAACAAGTGATGCTGGGAAAACTGGTCAACCACCTGTAAAAGAATGAAACTAGAACACTTCCTAACTCCAAACACAAAAATAAACTCAAAATGGATTAAAGATCTAAATGTAAGACCAGAAACTATAACACTCCTAGAGGAGAACATAGGCAAAACACTTTCTGACATAAATCACAGCAGGATCCTCTATGACCCACCTCCCAGAGTAATGGAAATAAAAGCAAAAATAAACAAATGGGACCTAATTAAACTTAAAAGCTTCTGCACAACAAAGAAAACTATAAGCAAGGTGAAAAAACAGTCTTCAGAATGGGAGAAAATAATAGCAAATGAAGCAACTGACAAAGAATTAATCTCAAAAATATATGAACAACTCCTACAGCTCAATACCAGAAAAATACATTTATTTTTCAAATACAATTAAAAAATGGGCCAAAGAACTAAACAGACATTTCTCCAAAGAGAACATACAGACGACTAACAAAAACATGAAAAGATGTTCAACATCAGTCATTATCAGAGAAATGCAAATCAAAGCCACAATGAGGTAGCATCCCACGCTGGTCAGAATGGCTGCTATCAAAAAGTCTACAAACAATAAATGCTGGAGAAGGTGCACAGAAAAGGAAACCCTCTTACATTGTTGGTGGGAATGCAAACTGGTTCACCCACTATGGAGAACAGAGTGGAGATTCCCTAAAAAACTGGAAATAGAACTGCCATACAGCCCAGCAATCCCATTGCTGGGCATACACACTGAGGAAACCAGAATTGAAAGAAACACATGTACCCCAATGTTATCACAGCATTATTACAATAGCCAGGACATGGAAGCAATGAGATGTCCATTGGCAGACGAATGGATAAGAAAGCTGTGGTACATATACACAATGGAATATTACTCAGCCACTAAAAGGAATACATTTGAATCAGTTCTAATGAAGTGGATTAAACTGGAGCCGATTATACAGAGTGAAGTAAGCCAGAAAGTAAAACACCAATACAGTATATTAACACATATATATGGAATTTAGAAAGAAGGTAACAATGACCCTATATGCAAGAAAGCAAAAGAGACACAGATATAAAGAACAGACTTTTGGACTCTGTGGGGAAAGGTGAGGGTGGGATGATTTGAGAGAACAGCATTAAAATATGTATATTTACATATGTAAAATAGATGACCAGTCCAAGTTCAATGCATGAGACAGGACACCAAAGCCGGTGCACTGGGACAACCCTGAGGGATGGGATGGGGAGGGAGGTGGGAGGGGCATTCAGGATGGGGGACACATGTACACCCGTGGCGGATTCCTGTCAATGTATGGCCAAAACCACTACCATGTTGTAAAGTAATTAGCCTCCCATTAAAACAAATAAGTTAATTAATTTAAAAAATCAAAAGCTAAAAAAAGAAAAAAATTAAATGTTATTCCAAAAAAAAAAAAAAAAANGTGGCGGATTCCTGTCAATGTATGGCCAAAACCACTACCATGTTGTAAAGTAATTAGCCTCCCATTAAAACAAATAAGTTAATTAATTTAAAAAATCAAAAGCTAAAAAAAGAAAAAAATTAAATGTTATTCCAAAAAAAAAAAAAAAAAGAAATTAGAAAAGACCCACACACATATCATGATAAGCTTTCAGAACAGTGGAAATAAATAAGATTCTAAAAGTTTTCAGAGAGAAAACAGACTTACAAAAATGATAGCATGCAAAAGATTAGTAAATCTCAATTATACCAGGTAACAAAGGAACAAAGAAAACTAGGAAATAGCCTAAGGGGAAACAAACTGTATATCTAACAAAACCTGAAGAGAAAATAAAAACGTTTTCAGATATGAAAGGTTTTAAGTGCAGCATTTCTCAGGAAGTTACTGAAGAAAGGGCTCCATCATAATGAGGAAAAAAAAAAAAAAAGGAAAAAAATGTAGACGACTACATAAGACAGAAGCAAACTGAATCCTTAGCACGATGGTGAAGATAAGTCCCTCTGTAACAGGCCCAGAAAGCTTGTGGAATGGGTGTGGAGTTGAAATGTGAAAGAGGGATCCAGAAAGGGTATTGCCAAGAAAAAGTAAATAAGATGGGTAGACTGATGTGCCCAACTATCTTAAGGTTGTAAGTTGTAGAGCTTTGAGATGATTTAAGAGAAAGTGAATAGAGTCATTAACTAAAAGAGAAAAACTGGCTGTGCAAAAGGAAATGTGGCTGCTGTACACGCATGTGTGCGTGCAAAGTTGCTTCAGTTATGTCTGACTCTTTTCAGCCCCATGGACAGTAGCCCACCTGGCTCCTCTGACCTGGGATTTTCCAGGCGAGAATATTGGAGTGGATTGTCCTTCCCTCCTCCAGGTGATCGTCCCAACTCAGGGATCGAACCTGAGTCTCCTGCAATTCCTGTACTGCAAGTGGATTCTTTACCACTGAGCCACCAGGGAAGCCCTGATCTTTTGCATATGGCTGTCCAATTTTACCAACACCATTCATTGTAAAGGCTTTCTTCCCTACTGTATATTCATGGCCTCCTTGTCATAAATGAACTGACTACCTATGTGTGGGCTCAGTTTTGAGTCCTCTACTCTGTTCCATTGATCTACATGGTAGTTTTTAGGCCAATAAAATGTGGTATTGGTTATAATAGCTTTTCTTTCATTTCTGATTTTATTTGAATCTCCCCTCACTCTCTTTTTTGGTGAGTCAGCCTAAATATTTGTCACCTTTGCATATCTTTTTGAAGAACCAGCTTTTAGTTTCACTGTTTTCTATTGTCTTTAACCCTCTGTTTCATTTATTTCTGATCTAGTATTTATTCCCTTTCTTCTCCTAACTTTGGTCTTCATTAGTTCTTCTTCTAGTTCCTTGAGATGTACAGTTAAGTTACTTGAGATATCTTTTTTCTTGAGGTAGGCATTTATCACTATAAACTTCCCTCTTAGAATTGCTTTTGCAGCATTTTATAAATTTTGGTGTGTTATATTTCCATTTTTGTTTGTCTTCAGGTATTTAAAAGTTCTCTTAATTGCTCTATGATAGATTCAAATAGCTTTCTTTTCTGTAATTGCATTTTTATCCATATTATATAATTCTCTGCATTAAGATAAGTCTGAAACAAGCCAATCTCTCAAAGTCCTTCTCAGCGATTCTAAGGCAATTAATTCTTTTGTAGTCCCATTATTGGAAAGCTGTTTTATCTCTTGTATTTCCAGTACCTCAGGACTAGAAAGTGAAGTAGGTGTGCTCCTTACTCTCCTTTGTTACCTCCAAGCTATTTTTCTTTCATATTTCAATATCCCAAGCTATACTGAAACTCATGGTATTTGGCTATATCCCCCATTACCACTGCTTGCTATTTTCCTTTCTCAACTGTCTGCTTCTGTCATTCATCTAAGGCTCTAGTTAGTTGTTTTCTCTATTCCTGCAGTATTGTCACATATTTCAGCAATTACAAGGTTAACTCATTCAGTATTCAGCTACTTTGCCCTCATACTTCCATTGATCTTTTCCTTTGTTTTTTGTTCCTCTAATAACCCACTCCCCTAGACCTTATTATTACCAGTAACTGTGCATTTAAAATGATTTTCAGACTCAGTTTCTAAATTCTTCTTCTTCTTTTCAGCTCATTTGCATAGCCCACCCTCCCACTTCCTGCCCCTGCTTTGTCCTCATCCAGATTTATAAGTCATTGCATGTGTGCATGCTGTCACTCAGTCATGTCGGACTCTGCGGCCCTACAGCCAGGCTCTTTGTCCATGGGATTTTCCAGGCAAGAACACTAGAGTGGGTTGCCATTTCCTCCTTCAGGGGATCTTCCTGACCCAGAGATGGAAACTGCATCTCTTGCATTGCAGGCAGATTCTTTACTGCTGATCCACCAGGGAAGCCTGAAGAGTCATTGACCTTTTACCACTTTTTCACTCTCCATCACACAGCTCTTGTGTTACTTCCCTCTTTACCAAGCTTATCTTTCATATCACCTCTCTTTTTGTAACATTTCCCTAGTAAAATCTCAGACTAAGATGAATTCAACTGTTTACCCTCCTTAAANTCTTCAAGAGATGGGAATACCAGACCACCTGACCTGCCTCTTGAGAAACTTGTATGAAGGCCAGGAAGTAACAGTTAGAAGTGGACATGGAACAACAGACTGGTTCCAAATAGGAAAAGGAGTATGTCAAGGGTGCATATTGTCACCCTGCTTATTGAACTTCTATGCAGAGTACATCATGAAGAACGCTGGGCTGGAAGAAGCACAAGCTGGAATCAAGTTTGCCAGAAGAAATATCAATAACCTCAGATATGCACATGATACCACCCTTATGGCAGAAAGTCAAGAGGAACTAAAAAGCCTCTTGATGAAAGTAAAAGAGAGTTAAAAAGTTGGCTTAAAGCTCAACATACAGAAAATGAAGATCTTGGCATCTAGTCCCATCAATTCATGGGAAATACATGGGGAAACAGTGGAAATNACATGATACCACCCTTATGGCAGAAAGTCAAGAGGAACTAAAAAGCCTCTTGATGAAAGTAAAAGAGAGTTAAAAAGTTGGCTTAAAGCTCAACATACAGAAAATGAAGATCTTGGCATCTAGTCCCATCAATTCATGGGAAATACATGGGGAAACAGTGGAAATAGTGTCAGACTTTATTTTTTTGGGCCCCCAAATCACTGCAGATGGTGACTGCAGCCATGAAATTAAAAGACACTTACTTGTTGGAAGTAAAGCTATGACCAACCTAGATAGCATATTCAAAAACAGAGACGTTACTTTGCCAGCAAAGGTCTGTCTAGTCAAGGCTATGGTTTTTCCAGTAGTCATGTATGGATGTGAGAGTTGGACTGTGAAGAAAGCTGAGTGCTTTTGAGAATTGATGCTTTTGAATTGTGGTGTTGGAGAAGACTCTTGAGAGTCCCTTGGACTGCAAGGAGATCCAATCAGTCCATCCTAAAGGAGACCAGTCCTGGGTGTTCATTGGAAGGACTGATGCTGAAGCTGAAACACCTGTACTTTGGCCACCTGATGCAAAGAGTTGATTCATTGGAAAACACCCTGATGCTGGGAGGGTTTTGGGGCCAGGAGGAGAAGGGGATGACACGGGATAGGGATGACAGATGGCTGGATGGGATCACTGACTTGATGCAAATGAGTTTGGGTGAACTTCGTGAGTTGGTGATGGACAGGGATGCCTGGTGTGCTGCAATTCATGGGGTCACAAAGAGTCAGACACGACTGAGCTACTGAACTGAACTGAACCTGAGAACTCAGGCATATTATTTTGCCTTTCCCTGTCTCAGTTTCCTTATCTGCAAAGTGACAATAAAAATAGCATCTACATCTTAGGGATGCCTTAGTGTTAAATGAGAAATCAAGTGAAGCACTTAGGACTTCCCAGTAGGCACTGATCATAAAGAACCTACCTGCCAATGCAGGAAACATAAGAGATGCAGGTTCGATCCTTGGGTTGGTAAGAGCCTCAGGAGGAGGTCATGACAATCTACTCCAGTATTCTTGCCTGGAGAATCCCCTGGACAGAGAGGCCTGGTGGGCTACAGTCCATAGGGTCAGCAAAAGGCAGACATGACTGAAGGAACTTAACACACACAGCACACACACTTAGAACAACACCTGATTGTTAGTTGCAGCTACTATTAACCAGTGAGTAGGCCAAAAAGTTCATTCAAGTTTTTCTGTAAGAGCATATGGAAAAACTCGAACAAAATTTTTTGCCAACCCAGTACAATAATATTGCAAATGTACCTAAGTACCTAAGGCTTTTTTTTTTTTTTTTTAAGGTAAATGGTTTGATAAGTGAAGTGTCTTTTAGTAAATCCTAGTATTACCTCTAATCTGGAGGCTTTCTAGCCATCAACAGTTTAATACATATCCCATCTCCTGGTGCTTATAAGCAGCTTTTCATTACTGGTGAGTCTGTGTCTCATCACTTTTTCTTTAGCTCCTTAAAAGCTCACTCCCCACTCTTCCACTCAGCAAGGAATCAAAAGGAATGTGACAAAAATGGCTTCTCAAGAATTTGATCAGAGTAACTGAACAGAGTCCCAAAAGAGTAAAAACAAGAAAAGAAAGCCTCTGAGGCTACCAGACAGCTTGCTGATAGAACTGCACACACTGAACACAAATGCCAGGTGCCCACTGGTAAGTTACGAGACTGTCAAGACTGGGGAAAGGATTGAAGGGCTTGGTTAGACTCAGGCTGACAAAGGTGGGAAAAGGCAGTTTAAAGAGTTTGTGACCAAATCAGTTAGAGAAGCGGACCTAGGGTGTGTACAACTTTTGTCTGGAATCCAGAAATGGATGACATTCTGTTTCTCCTAAAGGGCAAATAAAATGAGGTGGATCTAACTGCAGCCATGAAGACGAAGGGCATACACTAGGATGTAGAGTTTAGAGCTGAATTAGAATGCAAAAAAATGCATAATTCAGGAGGAGATGTTTATTATCACAGAAGCCCACTCTCAGTTTAGGAGAGCTAAAATCCAGTCTTGTCTGTACATTCAAGTCAGTAAATACTGAGCACTGGCCGTTCTATGTACACACCAGGGAATTCAGCTCAGTTCACCAATCCTGTGCCTTCCAGGTCAGGGCACGGTGGAAAGGATGACGGAAGAAGGGCATGGAGTTTTAAGAACTGTGGGCTGGTTGCCTTCTGTCCATCCCGCATCTTCTTCAGAGGCCTCTCCACCACCCACAAAATCAAAAGGCAGGTGCACGTGTCACAGTTCTTTGGTTTCTCTGCCCAAGGCATGCTGACTAAAAAAGTATCCTAAAACTCCTCTATTAAAGATTCAATAGTTTTTGCTTTTTAAATTGAAACACTGAAATATCTATTCATAAACTGTGTACTTCCTGGATTGTAAAGCTAATATATAAGTTCTTCCAAAACCATAAATTTTTTGGACATCAGCTGGTATTTCCATTTTCTGATCATAATGTAATTGAGGAGGCACAGGAGGAGCTTTTCTCTGTTCCTTAAAGCTTTCAAATTTTCTAGATCATTTTCCAAGTTGCACAACATATTTAGAATGAGGATGTTTTCCATTTGGGATTAAATATATACACATTTTACTTGACACGGCGGGTCTGTGTCAGCCTCTGGTTGGGCATGGAATGTCTTGGGAGAGAGAAAATGCTCACTGAAGCTGTTCTTTATGACAGCAGGAGAAATAAGGGCTACACTCAGCACCCTTAACCTGGAGTTTAACATGGTGATGTATCCGGCAGAGGAAGTCCATCAGTAGTCACTTAAGCTACTCCAGAGGGCTCAGAACGTGGCAGAGGTGATCTGGGAAAGTTTGATTCCTGATCATGGAAACAGGAGACACACATGGGAACAACCAGGAGGTAGAACAGCAGCATCTAAGTAAGTCGCAGAGGATGTGACATGGATTAGACACTGATGAAAACTCAAACATGGGAAAAACTTCCTGGATACTTTTGCTAGCTAGAACAGATTCACCCTGTCAAGTGTTGACTTTAAATGACTGCAGATACATACATCTCTTACAGAACCATGGGTTTAGAGAACATTGAGAGGATAAGTAAAACCAGGGTGTGATTTCCACCTGCTAGTAGGGATTAAGCATTGGAAGGGAGTGTCACTTCCTTCTGCAGAATGGGCTACTGAAAACTCAGCATGTTGTTGTTTAGTCTCTAAGTTGTATCCAACTCTTTTGTGACTCTATGGACTGTAGCCTGCCAGGCTTCTCTAGCCGTGGAATTTCGCAGGCAAGAAAGCTAGAGTGGTTTGCCATTTCCTTCTCTAGAAAATTCATCATAGCTCAACACTGTCCTGAGATTTCAAGGGTCAAGACCTCAACTTCTGTTGATTCCTTAGTAGTGGTCAACCACTGTGTCTTGACTGCATATAACTTTTGAGCTATGAGCAGTTCCAAAGAAAGATATTTTTCCCCAAATGTGATCTCACTAACAGCCAATCAGAAAATAAATTTCTAACTGAGTCTTCAAATAAGATGAATATCAAAACTCATCAAAACTTAGAAACTCAGAAACCCCATATTACTTTCAAAATGTTATTGAGTTATTTTATAATCTTAAGACTAATCATGTAAAATTCTACTCAGTTTATGAATAAGTTTTGTCATTACTAATTATGCTAAAAGCCTCAAAAATTGTTCCAAGTAAGTTTCCTTGGAACTTGCTGAGGTTTTCCCAATAGAATATAGGACAGTCTGTTCTTCAAAACTGAACCATAATAATGTTGACCTGTCTCGATAAGCAAAAGAAAAAAAGAAGTAGTCTTTTTAGAGAAGGCTAATTTCAAAGATAAACATAAGTTGCATTCAAGGAAAAATAAAAACCAGAGTAAAGGTGCTGCAGAAGCTTTTTCAATAAACTCTGTTCCCAAACTAAGGCGTGAGCCATCTTATTTAGGTACACTCACAGGAAACACAGTTCAAGAATGGAGTTGTACAGGCTCTCCACTTTCACAGGTTGGCGCTTGCCTTCTCATCAGCTTTACTTTGTGAATAATTAGATTCCTTCCTCAGCCTCTTTGTTGAATGTAGCAGCTTCACATCAAGGGCTGCAGCTCAGTACAGTGTGTGGGGACTCACTGGTGTGAGCTCCCCGGGGAAAGCATAGTCTGGCTTCATGTGGAAACACAGGCCCATTTTCAAGCCTGTCAGGATGAGTTAGTTAAATCGTGTCTCTGAACACCTCCTTCTCAGAACCACAGGAGAGATTTAGCCCCTACTGGTAGTTTCAACTCATTCTCATCCAGTATTTATAAGCACTGGCATTGTCATCTGAGAAGCTCTTTAGGATATAAATGAGGCAGTTTCCTGGGAGCCTAGGAGATGGAGAGGGGGGATTAGCTCTTTAGGCCACATATCCCAAGCGGATATCTGCTGAGGAGAGAAATCTGCTCTGGCCCTGTGGGGGTCCCACTCTGAGGCCCCCCACAGGGCCCCTCTGTTGCCTAGGGTCTTAGGGCAGCTTTACAGAGTGAACGGCTTCTCCTCTCCTTCCTTTCCCCCTCCTTCCTTCTCCCTCTCCCGCCTTTGACAGCATTTCCTCCTGCATAAAATATGATCAATTTTTTTGAAAAATATTTTAAAACACTTATTGTGTGCCAGATACACAATACCTCATGAACATTTGGAATAATTCTATGCCGTAGTTATTGTTACTGGCACATTATAGAAGTCAGGAGAATGATGCTTGAGAGGTTAAATAATTCAGAGAAATTACCCAGTGGCAAAGCCAGGGATAAATTCCAAGTCTAAAATCTAAGCTTTTAGCCCATACCCTATAGTTACGTGGGAAAGACACAACACACACACACACACACACACACACACACACACACACAGAGAGAGAGAGAGAGAGAGAACAAAAGCACCCATATCTCTTCATTCAAAAGTAACATTCTTAGAATTCAAAATCTTTTCACAAATATAAAATTGGGTGACTCTTGAAGAGAAACAGAATAATTGAGCAACTTCTGTTTTGCACACTGCTACTTTTTTCTGAGCCATATAATCTGAATATTTTTCACATGTCAGTGGCTAGTCTTCCTCAACCTAACTTGTGGAGGATGACTGGCGTTCTATTGTGTGAGTGTCACATTGTTTACTTACCCCAATCTCTTTCTAATTTTAGGAACTGTTCTTCAGAATACATATTTGTACACAGTTTTATGAATCTACCTCTGAGCAGCCACTAGGGTAACCTGAGGTGGCAGGGTTGGAGAACAGAACTTTGGGGCTGAACCCAATCCCAAGTGAGTCCCATCTCTGCTGAGGCTGTGTTCACCCACTAGCACAAATCCCACTGTGACACAGAGTACCTCTGGTCTTGCTGCTTTGTATCAAGTTGTTAGAGCCATTTAACAATAGCTCTCAATAGCTATATAATAAAAAGCTCTTAGGAAACTAAGATACTGGAGGCAGGTGGACTCGGTTGAAAGATGCCATGTTTTTTTCAGTTGAAAGAGACTGAGAGGTCTTGGCTGAGCGGGTAGGTAAGTGGCTGATCTGACACTTTCCCTTTATTTGGCTGCCTCAGCAGAATTTGTGGGGATTAAAAAAGATATTACATGAGAGCTTTGCTCTGAACAAGAGGGACAAGACTCCTGAAGGTTGGTTATGACTTTTAAGGCAACTGAGAAATTTATGGGAATGGTAGAGCCCTAATACCATGCAGTGGTCCCATAGGAAAACCTATTTATTAATTAAAAGACTTGCTCATCGGGGGATCATGTACAAGAATTGATCATTCAGTGATCCAAACACCCATGGTAGTCTTGGACCAGGACAACCAAGCCACATAAGAGGCCGATATGACTCTAGGGAGATACTTGGAGGAGTTAAGCTCACAAGAAGCACACTGGCCAATCATACAATTTCATCAGTAGAATTTTACCTCTGACAAATTCAACTTTAGAATGGGAAATAGAGAAGTAAGAGGCATTGGAAAGTCAGTCTCTAACACCCTCGCTGATTTTATGTACCTTTGTTGTTCAGTTGCTAAGTCATGTCCGACTCCTTGTGACCCCATGGACTGTAGCACACCAGACCCCTCTGTACTCTATTATCTCCTGGAGTTTGCTCAAATGCATGTCCATTGATTCGGTGATGCTACCTAACCATCTTATCCTCTGCCACCCCCTTCTCCTTTTGCCTTCGATCTTTCCCAGCATCAGGGTCTTTTCCAACAAGCTGGCTCTCCACATCAGGTAGCCAAAATATTGGAGCTTCAGCTTTAGCAACATTCCTTCCAACGAATATTCAGAGTTGATTTCCTTTAGGACTGAGTGGTTTGATCTCCTTGCGGTAGGTACACGGTAGTCTCAAGAGTTTTCTCCAGCACTACAATTTGAAAGCATCAATTCTTTGGTGTTTGGCCTGCTTTATGGTTCAACTCTCACATCCATATATGACTACTGGAAAAACCACAGCTTTGATTATATGGATCTTTGTTGGCAAAGTGATGTCTCTGCTTTTTAATATGCTGTCTAGATTTGTCATAGCTTTCCTTCCAAGGAACAAGCATCTTTTAATTTCCTGGCTACAGTTACCACCTACAGTGATTTTGGAACCCAAGAAAATAAAATCTGCCACTGCTTCCACTTTATGTATCTACAAAGCATACTTGCCAGTGCCTACATAATAGAGAATTAAAGGAAAAATTTGCCCTCAAAATAGCCAAAATGGGCATTTTTATTGCATACACAGTCATTAGAGAAAGTTAGCTTGAAAAAAAAGGAATCTTCTCAGAATTCTGAAATTGAGCGAATAGATCTTTCTAGGAAAGCTTGCCTTTTTCTCCCTGTGCCTTGAGACCAGTGCTCTCAGGAACACTTATCCATACCTTCTCTAATTCCTGAGAATGGGGTGGGGGAGAGAAAGATCTTTTAAAGTTAACTTATGCCAACTGTAGGAGATCAGCCTTCAGATTTCTTTGGAAGGAATGATGCTAAAGCTGAAGCTCCAGTACTTTGGCCACCTGATGCGAAGAGCTGACTCATTGGAAAAGACTCTGATGCTGGGAGGGATTGGGGGCAGGAGGAGAAGGGGACGACCGAGGATGAGATGGCTGGATGGCATCACTGACTCGATGGGCGTGAGTCTGAGTGAACTCCGGGAGTTGGTGATGGACAGGGAGGCCTGGCGTGCTGCGATTCATGGGGTTGCAAAGAGTCGGACACGACTGAGCGACTGAACTGAACTGATGCCAACTGTTATAAACTAGTGAGCTTTATTTTGTAATATCTGATTTATGACTAAGTTTAGAAAATGAAGCTATGAAATCTCTGGTTGTGTCTGTCTATATATTTACATGTGCAACTATATGTCTTTACTTTTGGGTGCTATAATCAAATTTAATTTGTAAACGTGCTGTGCTATGCTAAGTCACTTTGGCTGTGTCCGACTCTGTGACCCTATGGACTGTAGCCACTCCGGTTCCTCTGTCCACTGGAGTGGGTTGCCATTTTCTCCTCTAGGCATCTTTCCAACCCAGCAATCAAATCCCCGTCTTCTGGGGCTTCTGCATTGGCAGGTAGATACTTTACCACCGAGTCACCCAGGAAGCCCCAATTTGTAAATAAGCTCCATTTAACTGGCTTAAAGGAAATCAAGTGCTTATATAAATTCTCAGAAATATAAAAGAAAAACTGGCCAGGATGAATTTCAGGTTCATGTGAACTGGGAAATAGTCAGTATTAAATTAATAACTGAAGTTAAAGTTTATTGATTTAATTAATATAGACATGTCTTTAGAGTCAACATTAAGTATAACACCTTTATTGTACCTAGGGTTAATAGAAGTCAAATAAGATCTTATGTTTGTTGCAAATTTGTAAACAAGAAAAATGACTTGAAATGATGAAATTTTTATAACTAAATTAAATGTAAATGAAATAAGAGCTTTTGGGTGAACTCTTAGGGAATAACTATTTTAGGAATGTCTACTTAAGATAATTTCTCTAGATATTTAGTAACTTAAAATTTTAGAGTTGTACTAAATTAAGTTATATAATGAAAGTTGATTGAATAGTGTGTCATTCCAGAACAAAATAAAATATTGAAACTACTGAACATTAGTGTCCCTTTACAGAAAAAAATAAAGGTATTTATAACTATCAGTAAGTATGTTTGGTGCTATACTGAGATATTTTCTCTATGAAAGCACATATTTTTAGAAATTGTTGTTGGTATTTATGATGCCCGTCTACAGAATGCAAATATAAAAGTTAATTAATAATTGGCTAATTCTTAGTCTTCAATAGAAATCAAGGTTTTTAAGAGTTGAGGAGTCTAACTTAAAAATATAATTAAAGCTACTAGAAATAATAAGGGAAGCATTTCATTATATAGTAGGAAAGTGGGATGTGTGTTTTCAGTAAAAGACGGTAAGAGGAATGAAGTTGTATTTTGTTAAGGGAAAAGAAAGCAATTTTGTCCTAGAACTGATTGTTTCTAGATGGAAAAAATAAGGGACAAACCAACATGGATACTAAAAGTGATGAAGGACTGTGGAAAAGAAATTCTCAGAAAAGTATTATGTGCATGGTCAGGATTGGGTAAGTTTAGAATAAATTTAGTTAAGTGAATTTTAAAAGTAAACTGATGAAAAACTTGAATTTAATTTTTCTTTCTGTTAAGAGGATAAGATTTCTTAAAACATTGGGCTGCTTTGATAACAGATTTTTAGTTTCTTTACCTTTTAAACAATCCGTTAAGTATTTGCCTTTGAAATATTTTATTGTCACCTTGGGCATCCCTGGTGGCCAGCAGATGACTGGATAAGAAAGCTGTGGTATATATACACAATGGAGTATTACTCAGCCATTAAAAAGAATATATTTNGGTTCTTCCCAGCCCCCAACCCTGACCTCGGACACGGACACGGTGTGGCTCCTCTCAGCTGTTCCCGCGCCGTCGCAGCCTGGTACTCTCGCCGCTGCCCCTGACCTCGGAAGTGGGGTGGCTCCTCTCAGCTGTTTCTGCGCCGTCACAGCCCAGGACTCTGCCACTGTCTCCTGGACGCGGGGTGGCTCTTCCCGGCTGCCGCTCCTGTCCTCGGACGCGGGGTGGTTTCTCTCAGCCGCACTCAAGTGAGCCGGCTCGGCAGCCGCCGGCGGCTCACGTGAGCCGGCTCGGCAGCCGCCGGCGCTCAAGTGACTGATTTTTTTTAATATGACACCAAAAACCAGGCAACAGAAAAAAAAAAAAAAAATGGATCAGCATCAAACTAAAAAGCTTCCTTTCAGAAGAAAACAATCAACAAAATGGAAAGGTAACCTACAGAATGGGAGAGAATATTTGCAAACCGTATATCCAATAAAATATATAAATAAGAAATTCACACAACTCAGTCCAAAAAAAAAAAAAAACCCAAAAAACTAATAACCTGAATAAAAAATAGGAAAAGACCTGAATAGAGATTTCTCCAAAGAAGACATATAAATTGTTAACAGGTAACAATCAAGATTGCTGGGAGAAATATCAATAACCTCAGATATGCAAATGACACAACTCTTATGGCAGGAAGTGAAGAACTACTAAAGAGCCTCGATGAAACTGAAAGAGGAGAGTGAAAAAGTTGGCTTAAAACTCAACATTCTGAAAACTAAGATCATGGCATCCAGTCCCATCACTTTATGGCAAATAGATGGGGAAACAGTGAGAGACTTTATTTTTTTTTTGGTTCCAAAATCACTGCAGATGGCGACTGCGGCCAAAAATTAAAAGACACTTGCTCCTTGGAAGAAATGCTATGATCAACCTAGATGGCATATTAAAAAGCAGAGACATTATTTTGCCAACAAAGGTCCATCTGGTTAAAGCTATGGTTTTTCCAGTAGTCATGTATGGATGTGACAGTTGGACCATAAAGAAAGCTGAGTGCCGAAGAATTGATGCTTTTGAACTGTGGTGTTGGAGAAGACTCTTGAGAGTCACTTGGACTGTAAGGAGTTCCAACTAGTCCATCCTAAAGGAAATCAGTCCTGACTATTCATTGGGAGGAGTGATGCTGAAGGTGAAACCCCAATCCTTTGGCCACCCAATACAAAGAACTGATTCATTTGAAAAGACCCTGATGCTGGGAAGGATTGAAGGCAGGAGGAAAAGGGGACAACAGAGGATGAGATGGCTGGATGGCATCACTGAGTCTATGGACATGAGTTTGAGTAAGCTCCAAGAGTTGGTGATGGACAGGGAAGCCTGGCATACTGCAATCCATGGGGTCACAAAAAGTCAGACATGACTCAGTCACTGAATTGAACTGAAGTGAACCTGAAAAGGTGCTCAACATTGCTAATCATGAAGGAAATGAAAATCAAAACCACAAGAAGATGGCACTTCATGCATTAAGATGGCGCTTATAAAAAAGCTAAGAGAGAGATGTTGGTGAGGATGTAGAGAAAGGGGAACCCTTTTTGTACTGTTTGTTGGACTGTAAATTGGTACAACCACTATGAAAAATAGTATGGCACTTTTTAAAAATAAACGTAAAATAAAGCCAACATATGATTCAGCAGTTTCACTTCTTGGTACATATCCAAAAGAAACAAAAATCAGTATCTTGAGATGTCTGCACTTCCATGTTCATTATTGTATTGTTCACATTAACAAAGATATATCAAACCTAAGAGTCTGTTAATGGATGACTGGATAAAGAAGGTGTGTGCACGCATACATACACAAACACACAATGGAATACGTTACTCAGCCATGAGAGAGAAGGAAATCCTGCTTGTTGCAACAACACAGATGAAACTAGAGGACATCATTCTGACTGAAATAAGCCAGAGTGAGAAAGACAAATACTATGCTGTCTCACTTAACTCTGGGACCTAAAATAAATAAATAAATAAAAAAGTCAAATTCATAGAAACAGAGAGTAGAACAATAGGTACCAGGGGCTGGGGGAGTGTGTTTGGGAGAAATAGGGAGATGGTGGTCAACGGGTGCAAACTTTCAGTGATAAGATGCATCCATCTGTGTGCTAAGTCCCTTCAGTTGTGTCTGACTCTTTGTGACCCTACGCACTGTAGCCCTCCAGGCTCCTCTGTCCATGGGATTCTCCAGGCAAGAATACTGGAGTGGGTTGCCATGCCCTCCTCCTGGGGATCTTCTGGACTCAGGGATTGAAACCTTGTTTCTTATGTCTCTTGCATTGGCATGCAGGTTCTTTACCCCTAGTGCCACCTGGGAAGTCCTCAGTGATGATTAAGTTCTAAAGCAGGAGGCAGAACCCTCTCAGACTTCAGACAATGCTGTTAAATACAAAAGTATAGTAATCAAAATGGTGTGGTACTGGCACAAAAACAGAGAACTCAGAAATAAACCCACACACTTATAGTCAATTAATCTTTGACAAAGGAAGTAAGTATATACAATCAGAAAACGTGATATTGGGCAAATTGAACAGGTGCTTGTAAATCAATACACAAAAATCACACCATACACAAAAATAAACTCAAAAAGGCTTAACAACTTAAATATGACATGACACCATTAAACTCCTAGAAGAAATCATAGGCAAAACATTCTCTGAGATAAATTATACCAATGTTTTCTTAGGTCAGTCTCCCAAGGCAGTGGAAATAAAAGCAAAAATTAAAATATGGGAGGGACTTAATCAAATTTACAAGCTTTTGCACAGTAAAGAAAACCATAAACAAAATGAAAAGAATGAGAGAAAATGTTGGCAAATTATGCAACCAACAAGAACTTAATTTCCAAAATATATAAGTAGCTCATAAAACTCAATAACAACAGCAATTTAAAAAAATTGAAAAATTGGCAGAAGACCTAAATATACATTTCTCCAAGAAGAAATTCAGATGTCCAATGAAAAGATGCTCAACACCACTAAGAGAGTTCAAATCAAAACTTAATTGAGGTACCACCTCATACCACTCAGAGGGGACATCATTAAAACATCTACAAATAACAAATGCTGGAAAGGGTATGGAGCAAAGGGAATCTTCCTATGCTGTTCACAGGATGTATGAACTGTAACGTATGAATGTAAGCTGGTGGAGCCACTATGGAAAATAGTATGGAAGTTCCTCAGAAAACTAAAAATAGAACTGCCATATCATCTAGCAATCCCACTCCTGGGCATATATACCCAGACAAAACTATAATTCAAAAAATGGCATGCATTCTGATGCTCATAGCAACACTGTTTACAAAAGCCAAAACATGAAAACAACCTAATGCCCATCAATAGATGAGTGGATATAAGAAGACGTGGTACATATATACAATGGAACAGTACTCAGCCATGAAAAAAAAAATAATGTCATTTGCAGCAACCATGGTTGCAACTAGATATTATCAACTAAGCAAAGTCAGGAAGAAAAAGACAAATACTATATGATATCACTTGTATGTGGAATCTCAAGAATGACACGAAGGATCCTATCTATGAAACAGAAATACACCCACAGTCATACAGAACAGAGTTGTGCTTGCCAAGGTGGAAGTGGGGTTGGTACACGGATGGAGTAGAAAGTTGGGGTGAGCAGGTGTAAGCTATTATATATAGAATGGATAAACAAGGTTTTACTGTATATTACAGGAAACTATATTCAATACCCTATGATAAATCATAATAGAAAAGAATGTAAAAAGAATGTACATATATGCATAGCTGAATCACTTTGTTGTACAGTAGAAATGAACACAACATTGTAAATCAACTATACTTCAATTAAAAAATATGAGTAAGTTCTATAACTCTAATGTACAGCATAGTGACTACAGGTAATAACACTGTACTGCACACTTGAAATTTGGTAAAGACAGTAAATCTTAAGAGTTCTCACCACAAAATAGAAAAAAAAAAAGGTAACTGTGTAAGGTGATTAATTAACCCTAATGCGGTCATCATTTCAGAGCATTAATGTATATTAAATCACCACATTGTACCATTTAAATATATGTAATTTTATTTGTTGATTGCATGCGTGTGCATTCATGTTAAATCACTGCAGTCACATCCGACTCTGTGTGACCTTGTGGACTGCACCCTGCCAGGCTCCTCTGTTTATGGGATTCTCCAGGAAAGAATACTGTGGGTTGCCATGCCCTCTTCCAGGGGACCTTCCTGACCCAATAAAGCTGATCTCAATAAAGCTGGAGGAAAAAAAGAAACAGCTTTCACTGACAAATAGAAATTTTTGCATATTTTTCTCTATTGGTCAAGTTTTGCATTACGAAGTATTCTGTGAACACACTGATTAATAATGAGAAATTGATACTACTTGTACAATACTTAAAATGTAAATAGATTGCATTGCTATGAGATAGCTAGCATTTGTGGCACTAGAAAAATGGCATCACCCACATGTATTTCTATCAACTATTAAGCTATTCTGTGGTAATCTTTTTTCTAAAATTCTGAGCAGATAATTGGAAATTAAAATTAGGAATTAAGGGATAGTAGTCTAATTTCAAAGCTGTTTGCCCTTCTGATATGAAACAACCTCTACCTTTTTTATGCTTGTAAACCTGAAATCAAAATACTTTATCCTAGCTAAAGCCATATTTTCTTTTTCAAGTAATATTTTAGAGTTTTATCAGACTAGTTACTATGAAAAGCTTGCTGATCTCCAAATCTGAACTGTTTTGAAAAGTATAAATGATATACCTAATACACATAATTGCCAATTTTCATTTCTTGTTTTACCACAAGTTATTAAACAATCATGGAGAAATAAAATATAATTAATGATTTATTTTTAAAATAGAGTTATTAAGGAAAATGAAGGTGTGATATTCTTATTTTACATATTAAAGTTCTGACTTAGATGAGTAAGAGTTAATCACAAGGAAATGCCAATTAAATATTTACTGTTTGGTAAATTCTTTGTGGTGAGGAAGCCAAAATGATCTGAAAATGCCCAAAGAACGCTCATTAGGATTCCTAGATGCAACTAGAGATTATCATATTTAAGTGAAATGAGTCAGAAATAAAAAGACAAATACTAAACGATATCATTCTCATGCAGAATCTGGAATATGACAGAAACGACCCTATCTATGAAATGGACGCCTACCGCCACAGAGAACAGGCCTGCGGTTGCCAAGGCGAGGGCAGGGGAGGGGAGGAAGGCTGGATTCGATTAACTTCCAACCTCAGGAACTCCTTCACAGCTGAAGTTGCTCAAGGCTAGTCTGACACTGACCTGTCTTTTGTGAACTATTCAGGACAAACCTTCCTGGAACTTTACCAAAAGCCTAGGAACTCTCCCTAAAAAAATAAAAGATACCCCAAAGCAAAGTATCCCAACACAGATTTCAAATGGTTCATCAAAATATTTCTGTTATTTCTGTTAATAATAATTTCTGACATTTATTATATGTCGTTCACAGGCTTACAGTCTGCATAGCAAATTCAGAGTATATATATATGTATTTTTTTATAAGTCAGTAAAAACTCTTTATAAGTGAGAGTTCAGTTAGTAAAGATACAGCAAAATGAAGAAATTTGTTTCATAATTGTCCTCAGTGTTCAGAAAGTGTGAAGCAAATTGTAAAGTGACCAAACAAATGATGGTCTCCTGCAGAATTACCTTAAAAGTCGTGAATAAGGCAGTGACTCATAGACTCCTACCTCTGACTATATTATTTCAAACAATATATGTAGCACAAAGAGAACGTCCATCTAATGGTCAAGAGAAAACCAGAAATCCAATGTTTGTTCTGATAAGAAGTGGCTCTTCTCTCTAATCAGATCACTGAAGTGTTTACAGAGGGAAAGATTCTTCTTTCTAGTTAATTATCATCTAATGGCCGGTAGAGTGCTTTGCATAAGCTAATAGGCAACAACACTATTTTAAAAATCCCAGCAGAATTGATTAATTAGTTCTCTCATTTAAAGGCTTTAATCAGGCTGTTTTTCAAAGGACAAACAGGAAGTGTACTAAGTCAAGTGTGTTGATTATAAAGAAATTGTGTATAAAGAAATCATGTACTACTCTAAATAGAGTTAAATGTACTGGAACAGAACACCCAGAGGTAGAGTACCATGTCAACCTTGGCCTTACCCTTTGATTTCAAGGCTTCTAATACCTTTGAATCAGCTGTTACATCACTCACTAGCTTGATTTCAATACTTTGAGAAGTCAGTTGGAGCAACTTTTCGAAAAGACGTTGACCCTAGAAAAAACATTCAGAACCAAAGTCAGAAAACCTAAAATTATGCTGTTTTAAATAGGAATAAATAAACATTGAAAATTAAAACTATTCTTTCAAGTTTTAAAAGGCAAGCACTTCAGCACTTGGTATTCATGGAAAAATTTTTTCAAAAGAGTTTATAGAAATAGCGTAGTAGTACAAAAACAGATTACATTGTTTTTTTGAGTACCGTGCAACTCAACAATTACTGCAATAATCATTTCAATGTTACGATGCAAATCTACTCTTTTTTTTTTTTTTTCCACTTTTTCATGAACTCTTAAGTATCTGCACATGAGGGGGCAGAGAATATTAAACAGTGGTGACTGGGCCCAGAAAGACCCAGATTCCAGCTGATTTTCCAATTTACAAATTGTTTCTTAATTCACTTTCTTCCTCAGTGAAATGTTGATAATGTTAATATTTACTTTAAAGGGTTTTTTGTGAGGATTAAGAGTTAGTAGTAGGTAAGTAAGTACGGAGAAGGCAATGGCACCCCACTGCAGTACTCTTGCCTGGAAAATCCCATGGACGGAGGAGCCTGGTGGGCTGCAGTCCATGGGGTCGCTTGGAGTCGGACACGACTGAGCCACTTCACTTTGACTTTTCACTTTCAGGAATTGGAGAAGGAAATGGCAACCCACTCCAGTGTTCTTGCCTGGAGAATCCCAGGGACGGGGGAGCCTGGTGGGCTGCCGTCTATGGGGTCGCACAGATTCGGACACGACTGAAGCGACTTAGCAGCAGTAGGTAAGTATCCTTTAAGTGTTAGCCATTATGGGAGAATCATGACTACTTATCCAGTGTTAGTCGCTCAGTCATGTTCGACTCTTTGTGACTCCATGGACTGGAGCCTGCCAAGTTTCCCTTGTGGCTTAGCTGGTAAAGAATCCGCCCATAATGTGGGAGACCTGGGTTCAGTCCCTGGGTTGGAAAGATTCCCCAGAGAATGGAAAGGCTACCCACTCCAGTATTCTGGCCTGGAGAACTCCATGGACTATACAGTCCATGGGGGTCACAAAAAGTTGGACACAACTGAGAGACTTTCACTTTCACTACTTATGAGGGATTTACCTAAATTCACTTTCTCATTTGAAATTTATGTTTTATTGAATTCAACTAGAAATCTATAATTATTACCCTAGCCTAAAAAAACTGAAAAAAAAATAAAGGTTTTCTTTATTAGATTTCACAAACATAATTTTTATAGTAAAAAATAAATTTTTAAAAATCAATCTCAAGGAGACTCTGCATAGTGGTGGGTTCATTACATCATTGCAAGTGAGTGGATTGCAATGTTATCCTGTTTATTTTCTCTTTTCCATAGTGTTTTCGCAGACTCCTTCTCCTTATCATGAGAGGGAACTGGTCTTCCTTTATTGGTTTTTCAGGTTTGTATTATTCAGCCACAAACTCAAATGCCCTCATAGGCTAAACAGGCAATAAGGCTTTGGTCTTAATGGTCCCCAAGTGGTAAAGTTTTACCTTACTTTGATTAGAATAGAGTATTGATAATGATTATGGAGAAAGAATTTGAAGACTAAGAAAGTAAATGGATGGAATGTAGATGCAGAGCAGTGATTCTTGCAACTGGGCCTTAGAAAAGAAAGAAATCAAAGATCAAAACCCTAAAGTTTTGGAATGTGAAGGAGCAAAGGGCTGGTATGCCTGTGCTAGGGTGCCAGCTGACTGCAGGGAGGAGCGTCTGGCATAATCCAGCCATCTCCTGCCTGGAGCTGGTGCAATACAGCCTAAGATCCAAAATCCCCAGATGTTAGAGGATGCAGGAGTTGCACCCTGTACCAGGCATGGAAGTTTCCTTTTTGTCTAACCATGGTGGTAAAGGTTGCTCCAAAGGGAACTCATCAAAAGTGACCAAATTTGGGCTTCCCTGGTAGCTCAGTGGTAAAGAATCCACCTGCCAATGTAGGAGACACGACTTTGATCCCTGGTCGGGGAAGATCCCATGACTTTGATCCCTGGTCCGGAAAGATCACCACAGAGTGAGCCTTGTTTGAGAGCCTGGGAACCACAACTACTGAACCCACGTGCCACAACTACTGAAGCTTGCATGCCCTGGAGCCCATCCTCTTCAACAAGAGAAGCTACTGCAATCAGAAGCCTGTGCACGGCAACTAGAGAGTAGCCTCCATTTCCAGGTAGAGAAAACCCTGCATGCAGCAATGAAGACTCAGCACAGCCAAAAACAAACAAATAAATAAAATTATGAGAAACAAATAAGCCTGAAAAAAAGTGACCAAATTACTCTACATGCAGAACCTGGAGGCAGCCTCCCCACAAAGTAGGTCTTCCTATAAGGGATGTCGAATGAGGGCATTGCTGCTGCTGCTGCTGCTGCTGCTGCTAAGTCACTTCAGTCGTGTCCAACTCTGTGCGACCCCATAGACGGCAGCCCACCAGGCTCCCCTGTCCCTAGGATTCTCCAGGCAAGAACACTGGAGTGGGTTGCCATTTCCTTCTCCAATGCATGAAAGTGAAAAGTCAAAGTGAAGTGGCTCAGTCGTGTCTGACTCTTCGCGACCCCATGGACTGCAGCCCACCAGGCTGCTCCGTCCATGGGATTTTCCAGGCAAGAGTACTGCAGTGGAGTACTTCTCCGAATGAGGGCATTAGGTAGTTGCAAATTGCTTTTTAAATAAAGAAGTAAGAGGGGAGAGGGAGAGAGAGAGAAAGAGATATAAGGGGGCAGAGGGAGACGGATAGGGAAGAAACAGTGGCTGATTTGATGATTTCAGGGTCCATATAAATTTCAAATTCACTATGGAGAAGTAAAGGCTTGGCAGTGAGAGGCTCAGACACTGGATGTAAGGGAAGATGCCTTTGGTGGGCCTTTGTGGGGCTTCCTGCCAAGCTGCCTGCCACCAGCATGACCTCCTCTCTGTTAGCTTTGTCACTCTGCCAAGTTGCTATATTCCCGTCACACACCCTTGAAGGCTGGCTGATGCCTGCATAGCCCAGATTTCTAGAGCCTAGATGCATGGTCATCTCATAGTCACATAAATGTTTGTATTTTTCACTTTCGCACAGGGAAAGGGCATATGTACTTTGTGTGTTCTGTGAGTCCCCATGGTTAGTGAGCTAGTATTTTTAAACAAACTTTGTTGTTGTTCTTAGTTAACAATATATTTAGCAAAAACAAAACACAGGAGATCTTCTAACCTATCTGTATTTCTGGCTGTGTGCCTTAAAGTGATTCCCACTGTGTGATTTTTGTGAGATTTAAAATGAAAACCAGAACTGTCAAACACGAATGAAAATTGACACTCCAAAAGCTGAAGATAGTGGCAGACTATCTTTAAATAAACTTTATTTTTACTTCCCTGGTAGCTCAGGGAAGCCCTTTTCCCTCAGCCGCGTATGACTCTCTGAGACCCCATGGACTATGCAGTCCATGGAAGTCTCCAGGCCAGAATACTGGACTGGGTAGCCTTTCCTTTCTCCAGAGGATCTTCCCAACCCAGGGATCGAACCCATTACTATATGAACCACCAGGGAAGCCCAAGAATACTGGAATGGGTAGCCTATCATATGTACTGATTACTTACACCAAGGATTCTGAAAATTTTTAATTATAGTGCTCACTTGTAATGAACTTGTGCTGGGGTAGAATTTCTGTACCTGTATTTCTATTAAATTTCTCCTATTTTCAGTGTCTTACCTCCCAGTCCACACGTTTTTGCTAAGACATTCAAAATATAATTACTTCAAAAGGTATGAAACACTTATTNTCAAAGTGAAGTGGCTCAGTCGTGTCTGACTCTTCGCGACCCCATGGACTGCAGCCCACCAGGCTGCTCCGTCCATGGGATTTTCCAGGCAAGAGTACTGCAGTGGAGTACTTCTCCGAATGAGGGCATTAGGTAGTTGCAAATTGCTTTTTAAATAAAGAAGTAAGAGGGGAGAGGGAGAGAGAGAGAAAGAGATATAAGGGGGCAGAGGGAGACGGATAGGGAAGAAACAGTGGCTGATTTGATGATTTCAGGGTCCATATAAATTTCAAATTCACTATGGAGAAGTAAAGGCTTGGCAGTGAGAGGCTCAGACACTGGATGTAAGGGAAGATGCCTTTGGTGGGCCTTTGTGGGGCTTCCTGCCAAGCTGCCTGCCACCAGCATGACCTCCTCTCTGTTAGCTTTGTCACTCTGCCAAGTTGCTATATTCCCGTCACACACCCTTGAAGGCTGGCTGATGCCTGCATAGCCCAGATTTCTAGAGCCTAGATGCATGGTCATCTCATAGTCACATAAATGTTTGTATTTTTCACTTTCGCACAGGGAAAGGGCATATGTACTTTGTGTGTTCTGTGAGTCCCCATGGTTAGTGAGCTAGTATTTTTAAACAAACTTTGTTGTTGTTCTTAGTTAACAATATATTTAGCAAAAACAAAACACAGGAGATCTTCTAACCTATCTGTATTTCTGGCTGTGTGCCTTAAAGTGATTCCCACTGTGTGATTTTTGTGAGATTTAAAATGAAAACCAGAACTGTCAAACACGAATGAAAATTGACACTCCAAAAGCTGAAGATAGTGGCAGACTATCTTTAAATAAACTTTATTTTTACTTCCCTGGTAGCTCAGGGAAGCCCTTTTCCCTCAGCCGCGTATGACTCTCTGAGACCCCATGGACTATGCAGTCCATGGAAGTCTCCAGGCCAGAATACTGGACTGGGTAGCCTTTCCTTTCTCCAGAGGATCTTCCCAACCCAGGGATCGAACCCATTACTATATGAACCACCAGGGAAGCCCAAGAATACTGGAATGGGTAGCCTATCATATGTACTGATTACTTACACCAAGGATTCTGAAAATTTTTAATTATAGTGCTCACTTGTAATGAACTTGTGCTGGGGTAGAATTTCTGTACCTGTATTTCTATTAAATTTCTCCTATTTTCAGTGTCTTACCTCCCAGTCCACACGTTTTTGCTAAGACATTCAAAATATAATTACTTCAAAAGGTATGAAACACTTATTCTATGCTGAGATCTGCAGTAAGGACTACTGCTTTCTGAGTTAAATTTACTCATCATGTTTTCATAAAGAAATAACAAAACCCCCTTTGGCTTTTAAACATCAGTATTTTAAAGACTCACTCTTTCTGGTGAGAAACAGCCAACATTTTAAACCCAAATAAATCATCTTGAAGATCGCTAGTAGCTCAGGCACATTGACCTACTTTAAGCCTTTTTTTTTTTTTTTTATCTGCTAAAACCTTATGATAGACAGTACTGTCCTGGAGAGGGAGGGAGTGGTACCCCAAGGACAGAGATCCAGTTCAGCACCTCTGTGTCTCTGAAGAGACTGCTTAACCCAAGAGAACAGAAGTTATAAATCCTGCCAATTTCTGTTGACCCAAAACAACTCATGGGCAAGATAAAATTCCACAGTAAAATGTGAAGGGGGAAAAATAAAAATACCAAAGAGAAATCAGAATAAAGTCATGTTCTGTAAGATTAATTCTGGAGATGATATAGAATATGGTGATGGTTTCCAAACTTGTTTTAACAGTTTAACTCTTCATTTAAATGAAAACTTAAGCCAAGCATCTCCATCAATCCATCTCTGTCCTCTTGTGTATTTCCCCAGGGCTCCACAGAAAACAACTGTAAAACCACTGAACTTTACCCCTTTATCATACTGAGGTATGATGCAGAATCATTAGAATACTGAAACTGAGAATGTCAGAGCTGGAAGATACCTTTGTGATCAATGATCTACCAATCTCCCCACTTCATAGATAAGGATAATCAGGCCCAAGAAAATTAAGTGATATGCTGATTTTCTACATGCTGACTTACTATAATTTTCTCTATATGACCATTTTATGTTAAAGAGGTGTTCTTTCTTTCAGAATTCTGAAAGAAAGTTACATCCAAATCTTTTCCTCTCCTTTCCCTCCCAGCTCCAGTGTATCTAACTCCTTTGAACTAAGCCGTTCTGGGGCTGGAAGGCATTTAACAACCAGCAGAGTCAGGTTCTGGATACCAACGTACTTGCATAGTCAGTCCCTGTCTAACATGAGTGACCACGTGCTCCTGTTCTCCAGGGGACTACACAGGAGCTGGGGCGAATCTCAAGGCCTGGGGCTGGGAATGTGAAGTATTACGGGGGTGGCGGCAGGGAGGGAAGATGTTCTTCAATTGACCTGTGATAGATAGGCTAACCATCTAATACAGCTCCTCCTTCACCTGAAAGAAAGCCATCAACAAGCTGATAAAACCAAACACCAACACACTTAACAGGATCCATCAAGAGAGATGCTGGGACACAATGGGCACTGGCCACTCGAGAAGACAGGAGGCGGAACTGAGACCCAATATGAGCATTCAAGCACAGTCAGACGTGGCTGGACTAATACTCTACAATCTTAGAGCTAAACTAGAAAAGCAATTAAAGAATACTGTTGAGACCCAAATCAGTGGCCCAAAGATGAAATGGAAGAAATACATCAAAGCCCAGACAAGCAGGCACACACACATACATGGAAACATATGGTGACAAGGGGAGAAAAGGGAGATGGATAAATTTAAGATATATACCATGTGGCTAGGGCTTCCCAGGTGGTGCTAGTGATAAAGAACCCACCTGCCAGTGCAGGAGACATGAGAGACGTGGGTTCAATCCCTGGATGGGAAAGATTCCCCTGGAGGAGGGCATGGCAACCCACTCCAGTATTCTTGCCTGGAGAATCCTATGGACAGAGGAGCCTGGCAGGCTACAGTCCATAGGGTCACAAAGAGTCAAACACAACTGAAGTCACTTAGCTCATACACATGCATCATGTGGCTAATAGCCGTATTGGAAGAGAAAAAGAGACAAAAAGGAAGGGTTTGCAATAAAAGAAGAAAAATGTGTCTAATTTGAGAAAAGAAATAGATTTACGTGTCAAAAAGATAACTGAAGACAGAGGCAAATATAATGTGGAAAGTCACATATAGGCACATTCTGTAAAATTAATCAACACCAAGGAAAGAGAGAAATTCTTACAAAGTCCTGGCCAAAACCAAAACAAAACAAAAAGGTAACTATTAAGGAAAATGGATCAGATTAGCATGGAGCTAAATGCTGGCAACACTAAACCAGCATTTGGTGGTGAGAAACCATGGAAGAAAAAGAGTGACGCCCAGCAGTGTTTTACCTAGGCAAGAATTTTACTGCCAGCATGAAGGAAAAAAATACTTTCAGATATATACAGGTTTAGAGACTATATTACTATATAACCCATATGAGGAACGTATGCAATGAAGGACTCTAACCAAACAGTAAATAACACTAAAAGCCAAGAAGGAAGATGATGGGAAGAAATAATTGGTTAGGAGTGTGATATGGATATGTGTTTGATGTATTTGCTAATTAAGAATTCTTAGAGGAGACACATTTTAGCAGAAGGCCTACTAAGAATCTATTACCTGCATTCCCTGTAGGGGTGTTATTACCCTAAAGGGACTAACAATTGATTCTTGTGTGAGAGTAGAGATGTATGTGAAAATGAAAGTTGCACTTTTTATTAATAAAACACAGATACACATACAGTAAATATGTAATATATCTGTGGTATTACATTTCTTGGTGGGAAAGATTAGGAAAAAAAAAATGTCTAAGAACAAGCCTACATGGCTAGCAAACATAAAGAGATGCTTTATGTCAATAAGCAAAGCACAATGCAAAACAATAATGAGACCTCTTTTTGTACTCAGAGAGATTGCGAAACAGTTTATGAGGGGCAGCATATTCTCTTGTCAACAATTTTGGGAAAGAGGACTCCAACATACAGCTTTTCTTCCACTCAGGAATCTCATATCTAGAGGCCCATCCCAAAGAAACAAAGGCACCAAAACGTGTGTGTGTACTTAGGATTTTGTAAGTACAAACAAACACACAGGATAAAAAGTTTCAATCTGGACTTTCCTGGTGGTCCAGTGCTAAAGAGTCTACCTGCCAATACAGGGGACACAGGTTTGAGCCCTGGGCCAGGGAGATTCTGTATGCCTTGGAGCAAGAAAGCCCATGCATCACAATTACTGAACCAAGCCCTAGAGCCGTGTTTGGCAACTACTGAAGCCCATGTGCCTTACAGTCTATGCTCCACAGCAAGAAAAGCCACCACAAGGAGGAGCCTGTGCACCCCAACTAGAGAGTAGCCCCACTCATTGCAACTAGAAATAGCCCACATGCAGTGCAACGGAGACCCAGTGCAATCAAACATTTTTGGTACTACAGTTACTGAAAAAAAGTTGTTTACAGTTTAGAACACTTACTCAATTTTCTTATTTATCTATTATATTTACTGAAATATACAAAGTCTGCCAGAGGTCTGAACACAGATATGTGACTGACATATATTTGTTAGTGTCCACTTTTACTCTCAAATACTCTCAAGACAAAGAAGAGTGTCTTTTGAGCAAATTCGTTTACTGGATGTATGCTATGTACCAGGGACCTTAATACGTGTTAGAGATACATGATAAATAGAAAATACAGCCTGATGTGTCAGATGGTAGGTGGACAAGGTACAGGCCTAGAGGAAATACAGCAAGAACACTAATAACCCAGTCCGAGACACGCAAGGAAAGTTCCCTCAAAAGGAGGAAGAAGGAAAAAATATTCTGGGTGGAGGACTGTGGCAGGGACCTAAGTAGGGGCACATCACAAAGGGTCTTGTAAGCCTGGGCAAAGCATCTACACATCATCTGAAAAGAAGTGTGGACCCCTGAAGGATTTTACCTAGAGAAGGGCGTAGTCAAATTTTTGTTCTGAAAGAAAACTCTTGACTATAAACTGGAGAAGGACTGGTACAGGGAAAGCCTGAAGGCTGAAACATTAGAAGGTTAGTGTGAGATAATGTGACCTGAGCTACAGCGGAGTCAATCAAAGTCAAAAAAAAAAGGAGGGGGAATGATCTCAGATATTATGAGACAGCACAGCAATGAACTGGATGGTGAGGTGTGGGCTGAAGAAAAGAGTAGAGTTGGGAATGGGGGTCAGAGACTTTGGCTACTCTCAGAACATGCCAATGGAATATAGAATTCCTTATGTGAAGCCACAAGATGTTGGCCATTACACCAGTTCACAAATGTCTTGTGGTCATGGATCAATCATAGCTTTGGGAACTCAGTGTCACAGACCCAACAACTTAGCTGAGAATGCCCACTTTTTGGGTGATGAGCAACAATGATTACCCACTTGATAGCAGCAAAGAGTATGTGCTATGTAGGCATGCTGGCTGCCAGTCCAGGATCCATTCCATTAAGAGATTTAATTATTCAGAACAGTTAATCATCAAGACCTTGCCTAATGATGGTTACTCACAATTATGCACCCCTTAGATATGAACAAAGCCATCCCCGCCAGGGACAGATGAAGAGAGATGAATAGGCTCATCATACCAGTAAAGGGCCAGGAAATTGCAAGGAATTAGTATCAGGAGAATCAGAGAAGGCGATGGCACCCCACTCCAGTACCCTTGCCTGGAAAATCCCATGGACGGAGGAGCCTGGAAAGCTGCAGTCCATGGGGTTGCTAAGAATCAGACACGACTGAGCGACTTCACTTTGACTTTTCACTTTCACGCATTGGAGAAGGAAATGGCAACCCACTCCAGTGTTCTTGCCTGGAGAATCCCAGGGACGGGAGAGCCTGGTGGGCTGCCGTCTCTGGGGTCACACAGAGTCGGACACGACTCAAGCAACTTAGCAGCAGCAGCAGTATCAGGAGAATACTACTTATTACAGGGACCTAAGCAGCTGGATTCCTACAGTACTAGGAAGTAGCTTTAAGGCTGCTCCGGAGTCCAGTCTGGCTGAAAAAGGTGAGTGGACAACATGAAATCTTGGCAGAGCATTGAGCAGTATGGGCAAGAGAGTGGATGGCACTGCAGGAGACGGTGGCCTGTGATGTGACTGGGGCGAGGGAGGAATATCAAGATGTGCCCAACACTGCAGCTCTTCCACAATCACTTCTTCTCAGCCAGCAGAGAGCCCTGCAGAGAATGGAAGCAAAATTCCTTCAAGTCCTCTCTCCCAGTGGTCCCAGCTTTCCTAGGTAGCAACCATGAGAGGTTTCTACATGTTCCCTCAAAACCCCAGTGTTTCAAGAAACCAGTTCAGACTCTTTAGCCCTCTAACCCTATTTCTAAGAATGAATACCAAGTGAATGAGCAAAAAGAAAACAATGGTTTGTACAGAAATATTAACTGCAGGAGAATTCATTTCCAAAAAAAGAAATAGCTTAAATGTTCAATAATAGAGAAATAGTTATATATGTTTAATCTGGTATGTACACTACATTTGTATATTAGGCAGCCAATTTAAAACGATGTTTACAAGGGTTTCTAATAGAAAGACATTAGAAAGACATTTATGGTGTGACATTAAGTTCAAAATTAAGATACAAGTTTCTTTATATGAGCCCATGTGTATGATTATGCATAAAATAACCATAACAAAATGTTTGTTGATCCTCACATGGATGATTTTGTTCTCTTTCATTTCTCTATAATTTCCAGAGTTTTTTTTATAGTAAGGAACTATTAGTATTCCACAGGGTCACAAAGAGTTGGACACGACTGAGCGACTGAACAACAATAAAATTAATATTCTAATGGGAAAAAAATCCAACCTATTTTTTTTAAAGAAGTTTCCAAAAACAAATTGACCTTAGGAAAGAGAAAATCTAGAGAGAAAACAGCATATAGGCAAATAAAACTAAGATAAGACAATTTAAAAGAGAAGTTATTATTTAATGAAAACATTAATAATTGAGAAGAATCTCTTTGGATTCATGATTTATTCATGTCTCTTTGATTGGATTCTAAAAGAATCAAAGAGGTNTCGGACACGACTCAAGCAACTTAGCAGCAGCAGCAGTATCAGGAGAATACTACTTATTACAGGGACCTAAGCAGCTGGATTCCTACAGTACTAGGAAGTAGCTTTAAGGCTGCTCCGGAGTCCAGTCTGGCTGAAAAAGGTGAGTGGACAACATGAAATCTTGGCAGAGCATTGAGCAGTATGGGCAAGAGAGTGGATGGCACTGCAGGAGACGGTGGCCTGTGATGTGACTGGGGCGAGGGAGGAATATCAAGATGTGCCCAACACTGCAGCTCTTCCACAATCACTTCTTCTCAGCCAGCAGAGAGCCCTGCAGAGAATGGAAGCAAAATTCCTTCAAGTCCTCTCTCCCAGTGGTCCCAGCTTTCCTAGGTAGCAACCATGAGAGGTTTCTACATGTTCCCTCAAAACCCCAGTGTTTCAAGAAACCAGTTCAGACTCTTTAGCCCTCTAACCCTATTTCTAAGAATGAATACCAAGTGAATGAGCAAAAAGAAAACAATGGTTTGTACAGAAATATTAACTGCAGGAGAATTCATTTCCAAAAAAAGAAATAGCTTAAATGTTCAATAATAGAGAAATAGTTATATATGTTTAATCTGGTATGTACACTACATTTGTATATTAGGCAGCCAATTTAAAACGATGTTTACAAGGGTTTCTAATAGAAAGACATTAGAAAGACATTTATGGTGTGACATTAAGTTCAAAATTAAGATACAAGTTTCTTTATATGAGCCCATGTGTATGATTATGCATAAAATAACCATAACAAAATGTTTGTTGATCCTCACATGGATGATTTTGTTCTCTTTCATTTCTCTATAATTTCCAGAGTTTTTTTTATAGTAAGGAACTATTAGTATTCCACAGGGTCACAAAGAGTTGGACACGACTGAGCGACTGAACAACAATAAAATTAATATTCTAATGGGAAAAAAATCCAACCTATTTTTTTTAAAGAAGTTTCCAAAAACAAATTGACCTTAGGAAAGAGAAAATCTAGAGAGAAAACAGCATATAGGCAAATAAAACTAAGATAAGACAATTTAAAAGAGAAGTTATTATTTAATGAAAACATTAATAATTGAGAAGAATCTCTTTGGATTCATGATTTATTCATGTCTCTTTGATTGGATTCTAAAAGAATCAAAGAGGTTAAACTCTTGCTAATCATAGTGTTTATGAGTTTATATCTGAACGATGATTTCCCTTGGAAATATATTGGAAAGCAAGCAAGAATATAATTAGAATTATTTAACAGATGGGGAAGCAAAAGCACAGAGAAGCAGCAGGAATTCACTAAGAAACAGAGAGGACCAGAATGAATCCCACATTTGTAGAAATTAAATTCCTCTTTTAATTTTACATGGTAATCATGTTGGATTCTAGCATAGTGTAAAGCACCCAGTGAGAACTCATTATTTGTTACTATAATTAAACTGACTTGAACCAGATTTGTAGTGTGTACCCAAATAAGTCATTGTCAACAACAGTCATGAATTTGGTAATAAACACTAACAGGCAATAAATGGTCAAAGACTATGCTATGCCCTTTATGGATATTTACTAATTTAATCTACACAACGACCTATGAAGTAGGTTCTGTTGTCACCTTGATTTTGCTGAGGAGAAAACTGAGGCACAGAGAGTTCAGCATCTAACTCAAAGTCACACAGCCAATAATTGGATAAAAAGAAATATAAGCTGTACTCCTGACTCTACAATCTGTCTACCACTGATAACTGCCTATCAATCGTTTAGAGACACAATTCTGACTTATGCATTTCAAAACAACCTCCTGGATCATTAAACTTTCAAAGATGCTACTTCCTAAATTGAGCAAATACTATTATATTTTTAAAATCATAGTTTTTCAAAATTAAACATCATAGTTCACTGTAGACCAGTAACTAATTGATTTCACATAAATACATCTCTTTAAGAAAGCCCAGAGATAAATCCATGCACCTATAGACACCTTATCTTTGACAAAGGAGACAAAAACATACAATGGAGAAATGCCAATCTCTTTAACAAGTGGTGCTGGGAAAACTGGTCAACTACCTGTAAAGAATGAAACTAGAATACTTTTTAACACCATACATAAAAATAAACTCAAAATGGATTAAAGATCTAAATGTAAGACCAGAAACTATAAAACTCCTAGAGGAAAACACAGGCAAAACACTCTCTGACATAAATCACAGCAGGATCCTCTATGACCCACCTCCCAGAGTAATGGAACTAAAAGCAAAAATAAACAAATGGGGCCTAACTAAACTTAAAAGCTTTTGCACAATGAAAGAAACTATAAGCAAGGTGAAAAGACAGCCTTGAGAGTGGGATAAAATAATAGCAAATGAAGCAACTGACAAAGAACTAATCTCAAAAATATACAAACAGCTCATGCAGCTCAATACCAGAAAAATAAATGACCCAATCAAAAAATGGGCCAAAGAACTAAACAGACATTTCTCCAAAGAAGACATACACATGGCTAACAAACACATGACAAGATGCTCAACATCACTCATTATCAGAGAAATGCAACTCAAAATCACAATGAGGTACCATCTCACGCTGGTTAGAATGACTGCTATCAAAAAGTCTACAAGCAATAAATGCTGGAGAGAGTCAGAGAAAAGGTGCGGAGCAAACCTCTTACATTGTTGNCTAACAAACACATGACAAGATGCTCAACATCACTCATTATCAGAGAAATGCAACTCAAAATCACAATGAGGTACCATCTCACGCTGGTTAGAATGACTGCTATCAAAAAGTCTACAAGCAATAAATGCTGGAGAGAGTCAGAGAAAAGGTGCGGAGCAAACCTCTTACATTGTTGGTGGGAATGCAAACTAATAGAGCCACTATGGAGAACAGTGTAGAGATTCCTTAAAAAACTGGAAATAGAACTACCATACAACCCAGAAATCTCACTGCTGGACATATGGACTGAGGAAACCAGAATTGAAAGAGCCTGTTACCCCAGTGTTCATCACAGCACTGTTTATAAAAGTTAGGACATGAAAGAAACCTAGATGTCCATCAGCAGACAAATAGATAAGAAGGTCGTGGTACATATACACAATAGAATATTACTCAGCCACTAAAAACAACACATTTGAATCAGTTCTAATTCAGCTCAGTTCAATTGCTTGGTCATGTCCGACTCTTTGTGATCACATGAACCGCAGCATGCCAGTCCTCCCTGTCCATCACCAATTCCCAGAATCCACCCAAACCCATGTCCACTGAGTCAGTGATGCCATCCAACTGTCTCATTCTATGTTGTCCCCTTCTCCTCCTGCCCTCAATCTTTCCNATCGAATCACCTAAAAAAAAATTTTTCAAAGGTGCAAGTCTCTTCCAGAGTTTGCCTACGCTTCTTCCTGTGTTGTACTCTGATTTTTTCTTTTTCCTTCCACCTCCTTGTCAGAATTTTCTTCTCAAGACAGGTAAGGACTGGGGATTTAGGCCCTAGCTGCTGGCCTTCGTGGTCCAGTGGACAGGAATTCTGGTTTACACTTGGGTGAGCAGGGATCCATTCTTGGTCAGGGAACTAAGATCTCACTTCCAGCTACTGCTCACTGCTGCATGATCTATAGCAGGAACCCTGTGCACACTGCTGTCCACCTCCCCACTTTCTCCTGTTCACCCCCTCACAGGGCATGGTGCTCAGGGCCAGGAGCAGGCAGGGGTAGGGAGAGTTGTTTATGCAATCGGTCTCACATTCTGCTTGAATCCATTTAATTTCCAGGTAAAGCCCCTCTGTTCCTCATGTCTGCAAATGCAGCCTTCTCCTTGTAAAGGGGAAAAGTGAAATTAGCTCAGAACTCTGGAGAAAACCAGTTGATGTTAAACTGTAAAGGAGCCTGGGGCTGTTAGGGGAATGAGAGGCAGTCAAGAGGCATCACTGGCGGGAGTAGAGTGACTCCACTGGAAGATACCAGTTCACAACCAGGGTCTCTTCCCAAAGGTTTGCTGGGTGAGCTCAATAATAACCAGGTTGTTGTTCCTGTTGTTCTTTCGTCGCTCCATTGTGTCTGACTCTTTGAGACCCATGGATTGTAGCTAGCCTGGCTCCTCTGTCCATGGAATTCTCCAGGCAAGAATACTGGAGTGGGTTGCCATTTTCTTCTTCAGGGGATCTTTCTGATCTAGAAATCAAACCCACTTTTGCATTGGCAGGTGGGTTCTTTACCACTGAGCCACTGGGGAAGCCCTTACTTACTATTTACTACTTAATACATATTTACTGATCACTTAGTATGCATCAAGCACCATGCTAGGCACTGTTAAGCAAATCAGATTGGGAGCCTCACTCATCCATTTCGTCACTGCCCTGTGAGCAGTACTGAATACTAACCATAATGTAACTTTACGAGCCATGACACAGAAAAGTCCATGGCGTTCTCTAATGACCCATCTTCTCCCAGAGTCTGAACACTGAAAGGGTTTGCTGGGCTCACAGAACAAGAGGTTGGAATGATGTAGTTCAACTCTTTTCGAAGCTTTGCGAGCATACAAACCACCTGGGAATTTGGCTGCCAACAGTTCCTCCCATTCCTGTACATGCATACTCCTCCTGGAGTCTCTTGTCCTTCCCTGGCCATGTGACTGCTTTGGACTAAGAGAATGTAGTAAAGTTCTAGGAGCCCAAGCATTAAGAGGTCTTATAGTTTTCATTTGCACTCTCCCAGGATCCAACTGCCCTATAAAAACCTTGGTTTACATTACTGAATGATGAGTGTCGATATGTAGAGAATGAGTCTGTCTGGTCCTTGGTCAGCCCAGGCTCAGCTACCCTCCTACCTCCACACAACTGTATAAGTAATCCCAGCCAGCACTACTGGACCCAAAGAACTGTCAGCCAACTCATAGAATCATAGGAAATAATAATGAGTAAGTTTTGGAGTTGTTTGTGAAACCACCATAGAAAATTAAATAGAACTACTGCTGGGAACATTTACAGCATGTGGCATTGGCTATGGGACTGGGTGGTGAGATGGATTGGAATCTCATTCTGTTACTCAAGGCTGGAAGAACAGGAAAGAAATTGTTTTCGAGTCCTTGAGAAAGTAATGGTAGGAAGTTTGACAAAGCTACTGCCTGCTGTAAAGTAGGAGACAGAAAATGTGATGAATGGGTTGCAAGATCCGGCTAAGGTGATTGTTCAGGCAGGTTATCAAAGCTTTGGTGGTACATGATAAGAAGGAATTAGTTCATTTTCATGCAGAACTTTGAGAGAAATGCAGAAAATCTAGGACAGTCTCTCAGTTTAGCAAAACATTCTCAAAGTGAGAAACGGCCTCAGGGTAAAGAGCAAATCAAAGTTGTGGCTGTAAGAGTCCACATTGAGTCCTCTGATGTATTAAAAGTGGGAGGTGACAGATCGTCTCCAACAAAAGGATTCCTGGAAGTGAGAAGAGTTAGGTTCTGAAGAATCTTGAATCACCATCCGCAGTAGAAAAAGACCCACCTGTGAGTTATTAGCTTTTTGCTAACAGAGTGGATTATCACTGAATACATAGAAAGTCTACAAAAGTTTTTAAGGGGTTGTTTCCATTTTGAACTACTTAAAAAGGAACATTGATGGTTTAAAATAAAAAGAGGTCACTTGGGCCTCAGAGTTCTACTGGCAGAAGGTCAACTAAGAAAATAAGTCTGACACAGACAGACTTATTTTCTTATGAAAAAGAAAGAAAAGCATAGGAGCAATGAGTTTCTGAGAACAGTAGATTAGGAAAGCACTCCCGGGAAGCACAACTAGGTCCTAGTCTACGAGCATTCCCTGTTCTCCAAGTTTGGAAAACTGGTGATGTGTCAGGCTGGCTTTCAAAACTGCTGTGGACTCATGGGGCTTCTCAGGTGGGGCTAGTGTTAAAGAACACAGCTGCCAATGCAGGAGGCATAAGAGGTGAGGGTTCGATCCCTGGGTTGGAAAGATCCCTTGGAGGAGGGCATGGCAACCCACTTCATTATCCTCCTTTGGAGAATCCCATGGACAGAGGAACCTGATGGGCTACAGTCCATAGGGTCGCAAAGATTTGGACATGATTGAATCAACTTAGCACGTACACATGTGGACTCATGATTAATTTAAGGCCAGTGGTCATACACTTGATAGCTCAGTGCTATCAAGGTTGTACTGACAAAAGGAAAACACATGAACGATTACCAGGATTATTTTCATATCTTCAGGATAGCATTTCATTCAGAAATCATTTCGATCATTTAGTCAGTTTTCTAAAGGTTGTTCCTATAACTAGTAAACTTCTTTCTCCTATTCACCCAAATATGACAGTCAAGAATATACAGCTATACTGGAAAGTGTGACTCCACTATTTAAACAGTTGGCTCTGTGCCACAAAGACAAATTAAGAAACCCATGAACCAAATAAATGCCTCAGCAAGCAGTTACAGAATTACAACTGAAAACATGCAGGTTGTGCAAAGTAGAATTCTGCAGTGTGCCATCAACAGACACCACAATGGGAAGACATCCCTGAAGTTGTCCGATACAGCATAAAGAGCCTCTTCTTTGCAAAGATGAGATGTGATTTTGCCCCTGAAAACCTGGCATTCTAGTAGGGACTGAGCAACCGTTGATTAACAATGGCACATACATATAAATGTAATAATGAACATGAACTATGGGTACAGATAGAAAAAATGAACTTGAGGAGTGGAAGCAAGAATATTGCAGGGTATAAAATGCACAAAAGTCAAATCATCACACACATTTGAGGATGCAGCTTACCTGACATGCTGATGGATGACTGTGGTTGAGATCCCAATGGGAAGATACTATGTCAACAGATTTTTTGGCCATGCTGAGTAAATTCATCCAGCCTTGGAAAAGTGATAAGTGAAATGGTGCATTTTCTGAATAGTTAAGGCCTTCAGGAATATTTTCCACCAGGGCAATTCTTAGAAAAGATTTTGAAAAACAAACAAACAAAATCTAGTCAAATTTGAAGCCACAGATCTTTACACATACATACAGAGACATCTGAAAAATATTCTTTACTCTTTCTGAAAGTATATGTTCCTCATAATTTACATTTTTCATCAAAGGACTTTAATATTCCCCCTATACTAATCTACTGTGTTCTGAGTTTATGCTCTGTTTCTCCCCAGTTAGCACTCATATTTCAGAAAATCATGGTATATATCCCTAATGTCCAGTGTCCAACTAGCCTTGAGAAAAGTCCAGAGCATCCTACACAAGCATCTTCCTCTAGTAATATTTCTTTTTTCCCCTTACAGTAATGCAATTTTT